>JBCJKH010011476.1:23272-41953 GCA_039877255.1 Loriculus beryllinus | reverse complement strand
CCCCCTCCCCCCCCAGTGTTTCTGTGAAATTTCCTGTGGTTCATTTTGTGCTCAGTGCTTCCCATCCTGTTGGATACCACTGGCTTCAGCTTCTTTACTCACCCCAGACAGGTATTTGCAGAAATTGTCAAGAGGTTTTATCATAGGGCATATAATTTTTTTATTCTACTAAATATCTTCCAAGGAATATAACTTAGTAGTAAAGAAGAATAACAAACCAAATGGCCTACATGCTGTTGGAAAAAGGTTTTTATGTAAAGTGGAAGGTGGTACATTTACTATCTGCAGACTAATGCTTATTTTTGACTGCCAGCTAAGCACACAAAGTGCTGAAAGTTTTCTGTAAGAGCTTTAAGTGTCTACAGATGATTTCTAGAATTATCATGACAGTAAATTATAAAATCGTTAAAGATCAAACCCTGGGGTAGGTGAGGCACATTTAGACCATCTCCTAAACTAGCTGTTACATTTGTAAAGATTTCATATAATACAGTCTTCACAGGCAATCGTGTCCATCTAATTTAAATCTTCTTTCCTGATCTTCTTTGCTGATTTAAATCTTCTTTGCAGTTGAAATCTTCAAACTCTCCTTCCTGGTCGGTATTTCCTAAAAGTTGTATTTTTCTTGGACAGAGTCCAGAGAAATCTTGGATCCATGTCTTGGATGTGTATTGTCTGACCTGGTTGCAGGCTTTATTTTGCATGAGAAAAGAATGAGCATTGCTGTTAGTCTTGGAAATGGCAGTACACTTTTCTGCAGCAGTGTCATGTCAGTGAACCATTCACTCTGTGGTTCACTTTAATCCCCTGATCAGATTTCAGTAGTATTTAAGTTTACTGAGCTTGAAATTTTTACCCAAATGTGGTTGGATATCTGTAACTGGTTTATAGCTTAGCTGTAAGCTCAGATCAGTTCACTGGAAATGTGTTTAACCACATTTTTTCTTCTGTTTTTGTCATAAAGGATGACTGTACTTTATGACTCTTCAGTAGCTGTGAACAGTTATGTAAATAGGGTACACTCAGTTGTATAAACTTAGAAGATTCCTGTAACAGTTTCCTAGTAAATGAGTAACTATTTTTTCTGTTCTTTGATAAACTTTAACAGTATGCTTTACTTGAAGTTTTTGTCACACTTAAAATGAAAACTTTCTGCTCTGGAAAACTTTCTGCTCTTTAAGTTCTTTACTTTATGTACTACATTTCTGTAGTCAGCCGGTTGAATATATACAGCAGTTATTTCAGGTACGTTATTCTGCTTGCAGTCTCACTAAAACCTGTATAAATACTAGACAAAACCAAGTATTTGAGAACTTCATGACTGTATTGGGTGTTGTGGCCTATATGTTGAGAATCTTGCAATAAATTATCCAGAGAATTCAGAAACCTCACATTACTTGTTTGGAGGTGTCAAAATCCAGCTTCTTCAGGTCTAGAGAAGAATATGGCTGTTCCACAAACTTGTATCAATGGAAATAAGTGTGTTGATGAACTAATTGGATTAAAAAACGAAAGAGGTAATAAATGAAGGGTCCCAAGATAAGCAGTAACCAGACATGTTCCAAAGTCCTGTTTTGAAATAAAACTGTGGAAAGCCTTAAGGGATCATTAACATTGATAAGACTTTATGCTTGTTACTGAGACTGCCTCAGAAAAGATACTGGCTGTAAGAGCTCATGCAATGTGGAGGATAGGCCATAATAAGCCCATCCTTGTTTAGTCATACCAACTGTTTGAGAATTAATTTATTCTCAGTTAACAGGTATATTTATAAGGATTCTCTTGGGTTTTTCTGGTTTTTATGGCTTGGAAAAAAACATTGTGTACATTACATATGACTTCTGGGGAGCTAGTTCTGTTTGACCCAAAGTGTATTCCTAGAAAAATGTTCTTCATTAGAAACTTTGTCTTGTGAAGGGGTAGGCTATCAGTCGTGTAGGTTCATTAGTCACTTATTTTCACCATGGAACTGCTGCCTCTTGTAGCTTTGTCTATGAGACTTGGACCTGCATTGAATTTCTTATCCATTTGTACTATTTATGTATGGATTAAAATCTTCCTCCTAGGTATTCTTTAAATAAAGTTAGTTGAAATATTAAAGGTTTTACTTTAAAAAAAAAAAAAGTAAATATAGTTTTCATGTCAGTTTTCGTTGTGGTAGTCTTTCAAGTTTATTTCAGCCTGCTTCTTTCAAACTGTGTGTACTTCAGCTGGCAATACAGTCAAATATGTTTGAGTGTTTTATGCCTAAATTCACAGGCCAGTACAAAGTAAATGACACTTGCATTATTCTTGCTTTACTAAGACTTATAAATCTTTATAATAACTTCAGGCTTTCCAGTTATTAATGAAAAGATGAAATAATTTAGGTATTAGAAAGTATTTGAAGTAAAGGAAAAAGCTAAGATGTGGTCTGCTGTGAGGTGTCAGTGCCAGTTTATGGGCAACTTAGTATACTCTAATATAAAGAATGTGATTTAGATTTTCAAGATTGATGGTTTGAGCTGGAACAGGTGCATTGAGGAGATGCATGAGGATCAGGAAATGGTGCATTTAAAGCTCAAGATCTGTATGTTGGGGCTTGTTTGAGGGGTGCTAGAATTAATGATTAAGAGAGGATATGCTTATTCAATATAAATTAATTAAGATGGTTAGGTATAGATAAACCTCACTTAACAGATATTGCCAAAATCCTCATTCAGTTAACCTGGAGCATCCCCATAGTCTTGAAGCTGAAAGGCTTACAACAGTCAGAAAGTCAGGTTTTAAACCTGTAGAATTGGAGCTTGTGTGAGGATGGAGGCGAAGTTTACACTGATGTACAAGCAGTTGCCTGCAGTGCAGCCGTGCCTCCTACATGGAGGGTATCTCTGGTCTTTGGACAAGACTTTAAGACTTTTACTTAGTGAGACACTGTTGCAATTTCACCCTAAAATGAAGTGACCTTTTATACTACAAGGTAACGAAGGTGGTAAGAGAAATCAGGGTACTTATAATACACATCTGATACATAACTTGTAAGATACCTCAACCACTACTGTTGAAATATATTCTGGCCTTTCTACTTAACTATAAATATAATAGGGAAATGCAAATTATTTATTAAAAAACAGCCTTGAATAACTTCAACTGTATGTTGTAAAGATGATTACACTTTTATACAATAAGATTATATTATGTAAACCAACCAAAACCCAGAATCCTTAACTTCAGTAGATAAGTTATGGAATTCTTTTTCCTTCCTTCAGATAACAGTGATCTAATTGCTTGTACAGTCATAACAAAGGATGGGGGTCAAGTTCAAAGGTTCCTGGCTGTAGATATATACCAGATGAGCTTGGTTGAGCCAGATGTTGCCAGACTTGGATGGGGTGTTGTTAAGTTTGCAGGCCTTTTGCAGGTAAGAGGAGTTTAATATGGGTGGTTACTTTTTCTCGGCTGAAAATCTACATTTATGTTAAATAGTAATACCAATATTAGCTTATATATTTAAGCTCTGTACCATGCTTAATTGTTTCTTTGCTACTAATCTTTTTTTTTAGGTTTTGCTTTTTACACTATTTCTGATTTTGTGAGGAAGTTTACATAGCTAGCTGAAGACAAACGTGAAAATAAGATAACTTCCCCAGTTATTGGGCTGTGTTCATTTGAACACTGGAATCATATACAATTAGGATTGAGTCCCAAGCACTTGCCTTAAGTAGCTCAGTAATGAACAGAAACTGTTCTTAGGTGCTTTAGTGAACCGTTCATCAGGGTTTTCTTTTAATGTTGGTATTTATGGTTCTAAAGTGCAAACTTCTTTATTAGCAGCTTGCATTCTGTTTCCTTTTAGGATATGCAGGTGACGGGAGTGGAGGATGACAGTAGAGCTCTGAACATAATAATTCATAAGCCTGCCTCAAGTCCCCATTCTAAGCCCTTCCCTATCCTTCAGGCTACATTTATTTTTTCGGATCACATCCGCTGCATTATTGCAAAGCAGCGACTGGCAAAAGGCCGTATCCAAGCTCGGCGTATGAAAATGCAGAGGATAGCAGGTGAGCTGTTAGTTCAAAATGATTCTGAGAAACAAGACTTGGATGTCATAGCAAATCACTCTGTAACACAAGCATGTGTTAGAAAAATCTAAGTAGTGGTATGCCACAGAAAACTGTAAACCAGTGTCTAGTTTCCAAGCAGTAGATTTTATTGGAGTAAAATGTGTTTCCACTTTTAATGATAGATGTATCAAAGGAAGGGTGAAAAAGGAGTCCTGTTTTGTTGCCAGTAGCTGCCAGTCATCTCACAAAACTCAGCATTTCTCTTTAAATGTCATTCAGTGATTCAAAATTTAAATGCCCTACTTAAAAAAGCAGATGTTCTATTGCCTTAGGACTAAATTGGAACTCAGCTTGCCTGAGTCCCGAGATGGATGGTGTCCCACTGGTGTTATCGTAATGTTTAATGCTTGAATGAGCAATCCTAAATGTTGAGTCAGCAGCTATACTTCTGTGAGTGAAGGAAATGCATGCAAAGAGATGAAGGAAAGAGTTAATCTGAGTAAATAGCAAAGAGTGATTAAAATATTAATCTAATATTAAGTGACTGAAGAATAAATTGAAACTTACTAGTAAACTGAATGTATTGGAGAGTTTAGAAAAGGGAACTCTGAAATACAGGAGGGAAAATAGCTGGGCAAATGAAAAGGGACACCAGCTGTCTAAGTTACTTGGATTGTCCAGTAGCAGTAATGAACTAATGAGAGCTGTGAAAAACACAGTCATAGCTGGTATCACAATTACTGAGTTGGCCAGAGAATTTCTCTTAGTATAGATGGTTTAAGATCATTTTAGTGTCTTTGTGTAGGAAGCTAAATATAAGAGTGTTTTATGCTTTGAGGTTACAGAATAGATATGACATACATATATAGCTTGCTTCATGTAAAAAAGTGTAAAGCAAGTTTGAGGTTAATACAGGTCTGTTTTGGTACTAAAATTTCGGGTTGGGTGGGAAGGGAAAAGTTTTTTTTTTTTTTTTTTTGGGCAGTTGACAGCAGATTGTCTCTTTACATGTGTTTCTGCAGTGTTCAGTTGTAACTAATGAATGACTATTTGTACAGTGAGAAACAGAAGATTTATTTTTTGTCTTTTAAATAATTCCAGTGGCTTACTTCATGCAGGGAGCTTACTTTAATCCTTTTTTCCTCCTCCACTGTATTCTGAGGCTTCCTTAGTGTGAATGTGTAGATAGCAGTGGTAGGAAAGGTTGTCATAAATGCTGTGTCTCTTCTAATGCGGTTGTAACCATAATTGTATAGTTCTGTGATTCTATAGTTCTATGTATAATTCTATGATTCCATAATTAAGAGGTAAATGCAGTCAAGTTATGTCAAACAATAGGGTTCATTCTCAAGATTCTGAGAAAGCTATCAATTTTATTTTCACCTACTCCTCCTTTTATGTATTTTTGAGTAACAAAAATTATCAATTGTGATTAAACATAGTTCTGCTGGATCTTCCTGTTCAGCCTTCAACTGAAATTATGGGTTTTGGACACAGCTCTTCAGCTACAGCCCAACACCTTCCATTTAGATTTTATGATCAATCACGGCGTGGTAGCAGTGATCCTACAGTGCAACGCTCTGTTTTTGCATCTGTTGACAAAGTTCCAGGTAAGATTAGCATTCCTTAACAAGCAATTTCTGCTTTGTGATTTGAATCTGCAACAGCCGAACTGTAACTTGAATGAGCAATGAAAAGCTTACTGTGATAGGTTTCTGAACACACAACATCAGGATAAGACTTACGGAAAAAGTTGCTCTTAGAGAAACAAGTCATAGCTGGGTGTGAATTCCAGGTGTGTTGTGAGCAGTATCTGTGGCAGTTCATCCAACTACGCTGGAAGTGTCTTAACACGTTGCTGTCCTTTACAGGTTGAGTTAGTTTAAATTGTTCCACATACTCAGTATTTATGCAACATCTGTCAGTTGTGCATAGTTCCTCTTTTAATTTGGTTATAATTGTTTTCTTGCCAGTTTTAAGAGTAGCTGGGATACTGTGTGCTGCTTCATTTACCTTACAGGTAGCAAAGCAGAAAAGGGCCACAGCTACTTAGCTTGAACATTAACACAGAGCATCAGCTTGGAATTGGGATTAAAGGTAGTTTGTTCAACCAGCCACATAGTTACTTTGAATTCCAGGAAATGGAAACTTCCACTGTATGCACATGCAATTCAGGAGAAAAAAGTATTTTGAAGTTTTATTTGATACTAAGTACGAGAAACCAGGCACAGAGCATGAGGTATTTAAAATGCTGCGCTTTTGAAATGCATTTTATGACAGCCAATAAAACTGGATTGCTACACTATTTTACATCTGGTTACAAAATGAATATCAAAGGCCTCTTCCTTCTCCCCTTTTCTTCACTAATGAGCGTATGAGGTTTCCTAGTTCTAAGTTATTTTCACAGCAATCTCTTTGTATTTATCCTTTAATCAGGCCTGGAGTGGTTTTCACTTTGAGAGTGATTTTGCTCCTTTTAAAAAAATTATTGAACAAGTTGTAGTTACTACCTTTGTGTACTCGTTTCTTAATGCTACAGCTTTAAGTGATGCTTGAGAGTTCTTCAGATGTCATATAGTCTGATAATTTGATTATACTTGTAAGCAACAAGTTATGCTTTCTTTCGATGGTGGTGGGTTTTGCCGATTTAAGGGAGAGCCATTGTTTTGGCAGTATTTTTAGAAGATGAATCATTTTCCTTAGTAGGACCATGTCCAGGGTAGGTTTTAAGAAACTGACAGATATAAACGTTTTCACCCCTCCTGCAAATTTCACTCTGTGGAGAATTTTAGTACAACTGTTGAATCAGTTTTCTAATGTGTTTTCTCATTGAATGTGGAATTTTCAAGAACTTTTATTTAAGCCTGGTCTGCCTCAGTCTCTATTGTAGTGCATACATAAAGCTCTACACATATCACTAGAGAGCATGTATTTATCTTATTGTAGTCAACCTGTGTTTCACTTTGCTTTGTTGTTTTGTGGTCCAAAGTTAAAATCTGATTTGAAAGCACTTCTTGGTACCTGGGAAGAAGAGGGTGGGAGTTATTATAGCTTAAAACCAGATTTTGTGCAAGGTGGGTGAAAGGTGGCAAGAATATAATGGACCGTGCTTCAGAACATCCCAATTCAGAACATGCTAATACTCCTTACAAAAAGTATGGGTTAAGCAAATGAAGTGAGATGATGTAACCATCCCAGATAACTGGCTTGAGAAACTGGGCAGTTCTGATCAGAGGAGAACAGAAGGAAGAATCCTTACCTTGATCGATTTTATCACCTTGAAGTCATTACCATAAATATAGTTCAGGATCTGGTTTAGGTTAATGGACTTTGCCAGAATGTTAGAACATTTTTAGGAACAGTTTTGCTGGCTGGACTGCTCTATTGTTAACTATTTATATGGTGCTCTTGAAGCTCTCTTTATAAAGAATTACACCATTTTCAAAGAAACAAGTGGATTTGGTAGATGTCCTGTGAACATAGGTCTTATATTGAAAGAAATCATCACTTCCTCTGCAAGCAAACTCAAATACTAGGTTCAAATCAAAGCTGTTTACAGATGAATATATATATATATATATATATATATACACACACACTTGGTGTGTCTAAAGGGTAGTCTTGATGATTTCATGCAAAATCTACATCTGAATGTTTTAACAAGTGAGGTCACTTCCCTACTGAGAAAATTTATTTTTGAAAGCAAACTGAATCAATAGATATCTCTTAGTTTTTTCTTCAGTTTTAGTACCTTAGTATATGATGATGATGATGGTAAAGTTTTTGGGGGAAGGGTTGGAAAGCTACTTCTTGTTAGTGTCAGTCTGCAAGCACAGTGTGGCCATCCTAATTTTAAAATCCAAAGGAAAGAATCGTCTTCTATAGTTATGTAGCCCTTAAAATGAAAAAGAAGATGTAGGCAAGAATTCTGTGTAACTTTTTCATCACTTCTTGGGAACAGGAAGGCTTTAAACAAAGCCCAAGAATTGTTTAAACAGTGCTTGAGATTGTTCAAATTCATGTGAAGAAAGTTTATTTTAGTGTTGTCAAATGTTATTCATTCTAAAATCATATTATACACTTAAAAAATGGTGTGCCTTTCCTTAGTGGTTCACCACAGGCTGGTATAAAATCATAGATCTTAATTTGTGTGTTTTTTAACTAATATTGTATACGTATTCTTGAAATAGTTAGGTGTTTGTAATTTATTGTGGCCTTCTTCTACAGTAAGAAAACAGATGCTTTTGATCAAAGTACTAACGAGGAGCTTGACATTCTCAGCTGATGAGCATCTACTCTTGTTACTGATTTTATCAGGTTAGATTGCTCAGGACATTTGAATATCATACAAGTTATTTTGGAACTGCACTGTGGGACTCTTACCAACCCTTTCATGTTCATTATCAAGTACAGCTACTGGAGGAAGGTCAGATTGGAATGGTTTAGTTAATTCCAGTGTGAAATAGTTCAAATATCCCATTCCCCATAATTCTAGGATACAGTCGCTTTTGCAGCCCATAAGTATACATGAAATATTTTTTTTAACAATTTCTTCTGTGCAAGAATAATGGAGGACAATTGCTAAGTCAGTTTGTCACCTCATTTTGTTGTTGGTTTTTAATTAAATTCTTTGAGCCATTAATTTTTATATTTCGTTAGATATTTAGTTATGGCAGCTACTTTTAAAGACCTAACTCTGCTGCCTTTTTATAGGTATTTATATTGCCTAGTCATCAGAATCGTATAAGCTGTATAGTAATCTTCCTGTCATGGTCTGAATGATGTAGAGCTAATTACTTCTGTGCAGAGGTATTCAAGCAGAAGTGCCTGTTTGAGGTAGTTTGACAACACTAAGACTATGCAAGCTACAACTAATTTGATTTATGTAATTTTACTGCTTGTAGTACTACTTGCTTGTGTGCAAGAAATGAAAGATAACATTGAAACTGAGTTAAATAAGCAGGGCTACTATTTAAGATTATTTGGAAGCAAATGTTTCAATGTAAGGACATGAGTCTGTGAGCACTGTTTTGCAAAGTCTTTAAGCAGTCAGTCCTCCTCAATCCGAGCAGCTTTTCACAGGATAGGCAGATTAACACTTGTTTATTTCTTCTACCATTTTGGTGAGGATGGAAGGTTTGTTCTCCCTTGGAAGTGCAAACCATTTGTGGATATAGAATGCTTTGGATGGGTACAGCTTTTTCTAGCACTATAAGGGAAACAAAATAGATTGATGTAAAAACTCCTATACCAATGGCTTTAGTAACTGTTCCAAAACCAACTTTCATTCACCTTAAGAGATATCTTTGCCTCACTTCTGTGGTCACAAGTCCATTGATTATTCCTTGTTTCCCATCCTAACTGGTATTTCAAAATATGAAGTATGTATGAGAAGCCTAATGCATGTTTGCTATATTAAAAACGATATGTACCAGTGGCCCTGAGTGCTATAGAAGTCTTTCACATTTAAGGTAGTTTAGTTTGTGGTTAACTTTTTGTAGACTACCGGGCGTCACTGTGTGTGACCTCAGTTTAACTTACCTAAATGATCATAGGAGATCAATCATTTGGGTTTTCTTAAATAAAATACATGGGTTTATTAACACTTATGAAGTAATTAGCTGCTTCACAAACTGTTTTGTTTTTAAATAAAATAGATGTCTCCTGCAGTGCTGGTTGTTTAATTCTTTCAAGTGGTGTTCATCTTAGACACAATGAATTGTGCAATGGTGCATTTGCTTTCATACCTAACTGTCAGATGCTTTCCTCTTCAGTGTTTACTGTGCAGTTGAAGGCAACAAGTAGTACATTGTTAGGTGTTTCACAGTGCATATTGTGGCTGCTTTTAGTAGTTCAGGGGACTGCCAATAAGAAGTCAGTTTAGCACTACTCTGAAATATTTGCGCTTCCCCTTTCTCAGTTTGTTCATGTGGCTTAGCTCCTTCAAGCTAATTATTAACTCATAAACTTCATTGTCCTATTTTGCAGGTTTTGCTGTAGCCCAGTGTATAAATCAGCACAATCCATCACCACTCTCATCACCATCACCTTCCAGTGGCAGTGGGAGTACGGGGCGCTGTGATTCAGTGGCTGCAAGTTCAACATCCACCCCTTCTGCTGCACAGAGCCCGTCAGGTATTAAATCATGATTTTCAGCCTAGGCTCATTAAGGGATATAGGATAAATCTATAGGATACTGTAAAATTAAATTAGTATATTACTAGATTAAAAACTATAGGGCTTTATGGTTTCAGACCATGTGATCATTCAACAAAACCGGTTAAAGTAGAGCTTTAAAGTGGAGCTTTCTGGAACACTAATAAATACTTGGCATCTTTCAGCAGTGATTTTAAGTACTGGTGGAATAATTTCCTGCTTGTCTGACTTGTCTCCTAGCACATACAACTTAAAAGGTTGTTGTTTGTTTTTAAACTGAAGTATTGCTTTGCATGAATTTGTAATGTATACTGTTAGCCTTTCACCACAGTGGCTAGGTTGAACTTCACATGAAGCATCTTTTTTGAGCTGGGTGGCATTTGCTTCTATGTTTATCTGATACTCGTGTTGATTTGTAACAATGGCTCAAACATGAAATGCTTGAGAACAGTTATTTAGGATGCTAATGTTGTAACGCTTTTGCAATAACAATCTTCTGGCTGAAACCACCACATTTGAGGAGGCTGTTTCACTTGTGCAGAAGCAACTGCCATATAAGTATACTGGCAGTGTAGCTTTCGTTAATGTAGCTACTACCATGTGTTTGTGTGATCAGTATATTTAGTGAGTATGTTTATACTGGGACCTCTTGTTGCATTAGAATGCCTTCATTCCTTCTTTTTTTGTGTAGCATTTATAGAGAATTTGCAATGGTAGTTGTTCTGAGTGCAAATTATGTGTGAGGTAAAGCCTCTAGCTGGAGACTAAACAAGAACTCCTGAAGGACACATACCAAAGTGCTTTCATGCTGGAACAGACCTACTCTGCCCCAGTTTAGTTATAAGGCAATAGAGGTAACTTGATTCTCAAGACCTTTTAAAACAGACCCCTCATTTAACAGTCACTTCCAATGTTAATCACTCCTTTGAATTGTTGTTCTGGTTCCCCCTTCTAAGACATACATTTTGCCTTTATTGGAAAGCTCATGTAGATGTAAGTTTTATTGCAGTTCTACAGGAAATCGTGTAATCTTTGTTGGGCATTTAGTATATTGTAGATTTTGTTGAACAGCATCAGGAGATCAACGCGCATTTTATGTCCAAAGTGACCATCCCTGCAAAAAATGTTGCTGGAAAGGGTAAGAAAGGTTACTTAGGAAGTTTACGAATGATATGCAAAGCATTCTAGCACTCAGAATCTAGATTAAAGCAAATCTATTGCTATAAGAGACATATAGTCAAAATATTCCTGCAACATGTATAATTCAAGAACACAATTTGGAAAATTTTTCTATGTGCAGTCTATTAGAAAATTTTTCTATGTGCATTCTATTCAAAAATTTGAAGGACCTAATTTTATTTTCTCTGGTGGTAAGTGACTGCTGTTACCCAGTCTCTTGATGGCCTAGATAATGTGATGTTTACACAGAGAAGTGGTACATTTTGTCAAAAGTCTCAGTATAGGTTTGCACCACAAGAAGTGGTGCAAACAAAATTTGTTTGATGGCATCTTTCTCCTTTTCAGTGTAAAAAGTCTGATTTATGATGGCCTTTCTATTTGCATCCTCTGTGATGAGGAAGTGAAATGCAACTGCAAGTTCTTGGCAGCAGTGATGACAGAAAACTGGGGTAAAGGAAACGAAAATTAAAAATGTAAATTATTTTTGTTGTCAGAAGCAACATATTAGTTCAAAGAAATACCAAGCAAAACTATACTTCATGTTTCAAACTGAGTACATCCAGAGCACATAATTGCTTATCTAGCATAAAAAGATAGTGCCTTGTAACTAGAAACTATACTACTTACACAGTATGTGTAATATAAAGTTCTGTTTGTTTCCTGGAATTTAAAAAGCTTGGCGGCAGGAGACTGCATATTGTTTTCAGAAAAAAGCCCAAAATTAAGTAAATTCTCTCCCTAGCCACCTCCAAAAACTAAAAAATCCACGAAAAACTCAAACAAAACACACACACAAAAAAAAAAATAAAAAAAAAATCCCACCAACCAAAAAGAGAGGGGAAGGTTGGGTTTTCTTAAATGCCTGGTTTCAGTCTGCACATTACCAGTTGGCAGAACTGTCCACGATCTGTGGCTTAATCATAAAGTATGTTCAAAATGCCACGTCAGGCAGGAAAACAGTCTTTAGGTGAGTTTTGCACAGGTGTGTTTTGCACAGGACCTAGGTGCTGTGATGTAGATGCTTTAGCAAATGTAGTTGTGAAAATACAATTCTGTCCCCTACCACTATGAGCAAAGTCCATGGAAATGAATGTGAAAATGTGCATCAGCTACTTAAGTCCCAGGTCAGCAGCTTACATTAGGCTGCTGGAGGGATGACTTCTGAGCTCAGCCTCTGGATTTTGTACTGCTAACTACTTGGAGAGCAGTAACAAAGAGGAAAACAGTGACTGTATGTGCATGAGCAGGTAATTCAGTGCAACTGGATGATGGACAGTTGGTACTGAGGTACTGATCTGCCTGCAGTTTACAAATTTTGTTGTAGGCCATATTTACTCTACCCTTTAGGACCAGGCATCATTGCCATGTATGTCATTGTCTGAAGGACCAGTTATTAGGTCAGATGTATGTTGTTATTCAGATTTGAAGTGTATTTGATGCACAGTTGCAGCATATCTTATAGTTCAGTTTACTTATGAATGCACAGAAACTGTTCCTAAAATCAGACTAAAGCAGTAGGTGTGCATAATTCTTCTAAGTTACTCTGTTGGTTAGTACCAAACTGCTAATGTAACTGCAGACAGTGATGGACAAGTAATGTTTAAGTAGTTATAGCTGAGTGGTTAACAGTGTCTCAAGGTCCTTAGTATGGACTAGAGAGGGTGTTGAGATTCCCAGAGCTGGGTCTTTGCGGGGTGGAGGGACGATTTTCTCCAACCCAGGGAGCTTTGTTGACACTTTTTGCTGATCTTCAGTGTCAGATTAATTCTTTTGTCAGTCCCTGGGAACAGTGCTTCTGCATGAACTGATTTGACCACTTCAATGCAAGTCTGTAATATTTACAGTGTTTATATGTAATTGTGATCTATACTGGGAACTGTTGCCAGGAGCATAACCAAGAAAGAGATTATCTGTTTAGTATATCCAGATAGCTGATTCACAGGCTTCTGTGTGGATAGAAGTACACTGAAAAGATGGTGTCTTGACCACTGTCTGTGTTGTATCGGGTTTTATGACCACTCACTGATTTGGGGAAACAGTTGTTTGGTATTCACCCACTTGAATGTAAAACAATGTGATTTTTCCCTTAACCTGTTGAGGACAATTGAGAATAAATTGTCTTACTTTGCTGTGAAGCAGAAGAGGAGGCTTGCATGATGTGAAGTGGCTCCTTCAAGGAGAAAGTAACAGGTAGCTGGTTAACAGCAGTTACTTAGCTATGTTTTATGCCCCAAGGTAGCACTTGAATGTTGCCACCATCTGTCACATTTGAATCTCCCTTCTCGTTTCCCATTCCATTTTAAACACACTCACTTGAGTACACATATGTGTTCTCTATCCCTTCTTCCTTCCCTGCTCCCATATTTGTTCTGGTAACTGCTCAGGTTGTTGACCATGAAGAACCTGCTAGATTGCTTAGAAACTTCAGCCAAGAACACCAGACAAGGTAAAGGGAAGAGGTGTATGTGGACTTCCAGAAAACTCCCTCAGCTACCTTCCTTCAGAGAAGCATCCTAAACCACAGCAGCTGTTTCTCCTGTACACTTCTGTTTATAGTGTCATAAGCTACTGTCTGCTAACAGATTTAAAAAGTTTGGAGCTTGATACCTCTTCACAAAGTTGTTTCAGGAAATAAGATTCGGAACATACACACAGACTTTTATTTAAAGCTGATAAATGAGAACAAAATACAGAAAAACTGCATAATGGATAGTTGACAGAAAACTGTTATAAGATAGAGTATATATTAGTAGTTCAACGGCAAAAAAGCTTTCAAAAATATTTCACAGAAAAGAAATTAATTTTGTGTTTTGTAGAAATCCTTTACTTGCTATCACTCCTACCTGCATCAGTCACACAGTATTTTAATGTGAGGAGGGAGTTTAACTGAGTTTATATAAAATTACATGACTGCTGTGCATGTTTGTCATTGTAAGAGAACAGTTGTGGCATTAACAGCATTGTCATGAGTAAAATAAGCTGTTATGATTCCTGAATTTATCAGCTATCCTATCTGCTAAGTGTCACAGTACTTCCTGGCACAGATATTTTAAAGCCTAGTAGCTCCCCTATTTGCAGTATTTAGGAATTAAGCTGAGCCCTTTACAAGACCTCCATTCCTTAATACTGAGAAAGCAGAAGTCATCCCTTAGAGATAGCAGAAGCCCTGGCAAGACAGAAAAGGCAGTGTCAGATTCTGCAAATGCTGCTCTAAGGTTGGGTTTTTTCTATGTATTTATGTATTTGGTTTTTTTAATTTAACATGTCCATTTAAAGTGTTGTGATGCATAAGGTAAAGATGTTCTCTTGCTAGGCAGATTTTAATCGTCAAGCTTCTGAGCTTGGAATACAGGCTCTTCTTGGCTACACTTGCTGGAGCCATGCTCTTCTTTAAAGTGCTTATTTTTATATATGCCAAGGATTAAGATAAAGAAGCTCTCTTACTGTAAGTGAGCAGTCTTCCAGAATTATGTATGTGTAATGTCATCTATGCTGTATTTTATCACTTTTGAAGTTGTCTTAAGCTTTAATATGCAATTGGCTTCAATACTTAAAAAAATGTTTACATGGGAACAGTGGATATTGAGGACTTTGGAAGGCATTGATCTTCTATGCTACTTACACTGCATTTCACACTACTGGCAGATATTGATGGTAAAAGGTCTAAAATAAGGACAGAGAGCTGTCCCTTGTTGCAGAGAATATATTCAATTCCAGTCAGTAAATTAAAATTTATATATTGCAAAGAGAGGAGGATTAATCAAGCATGGAGAGCCTGTAAGAGCAGGGCTTGCCATCTTACTGAAACCATCCCTGTCTCTTCCCTTTATAATCAGTAATGTAAATGTGGTTTGATCTCCTCTGTTCTCTGATGCTAGTGATTTTCTAACTAGGTGAGGAAATACTTTTGTTTCTAGAAAGTTCCTTTTCTAGAAACTTACTACGCACCAAGCATCATCATCTGAACTGCTGCTATCTTTAAAAACTAACATAAACCAAATTAATACTTCAGTTTTGTATCATAGGGCTGAATGGTCTGAAGTATTCCCACATGCATGGTAGTGCACCTTTTATAATTTGTGGCCAGTGGATATCAGAATAATTCTCTGTCACCAGAATTGGTGATAAACAGCTGCACTAAAGATTTCTAAAGCATGTGAGTAAATTGTAATGCAAATAAGTGCCTGCCAGTCCTTCCTCGATGTAAATACTGTGGTGTTGCAAGACATAGCCCAAACCTCCTTTTATGAACATTTCCAGATAGGTAAGCAAAAAGCTGAATTCAGTTAAACTCACTTATTCTTAAAGAATTAATAATTCCAGCTTCCCAAACATACAAGACTCTTGGTGTGGTGTCAGATTGTATTCAAGATACCAGCAGTTTTGGATGTGTCCTTGTCACTTACTCTTGTTGCTACTCTAACATTTATCCTTTGTCTTCATTCCAGTTTCACTTCCTTGTTTCATTGTTAAAGCCTTCATATGATATATCGCTGTGTTTTCCTCTAGTAAGGTCTGGCAGGAAAGGACGTCGGCGGGTGTTTAGTCTGTCGGAGGCTGACAGTCACGGTGGACACTGGGTTTAGGTCTTCAAGCAGCAGCTGCAACAGAAACTCACGCAATATCAATTCAGGCAGGTTCCTCCATAAGCTTTCAAAAGGCCGTTGACAGTTGATGGAACATGTTTGGTTTCCATGCTGACACCAATGATGGTGAGGTGGGAAAGTGAGGAAAGCATTATAAATCTTAGTCTCTACTGGTTTTGGGGGGGGGGAATTGTAAAACAGTACTCAGCTGGTTCTGAAAGCATTATCTGCAGTTTCTCCCATGTTTCTCGGTTCTCTTGACAAAGAGGGAAATTCTGCTCTCAAGCCTCCAGCTTCAAAGCAGCTATGTCTTCATTTGCACAGAGGCAACCATGGCTGTAGTGGAATGTAGTAAGTCACAGGCCCCAGAATGGACAGTAATGCAGGTATTTGGCTAGCAACAAGAAATCTATAGCTTGGATAAAATGGACAAGCATTCAGCATAAGACTGTCCTTGGACTATGATGGCACAAGCTTAATTTCTGTGATCATCAAACTCAGGCAGATGAGTTTATTTAATTGCCTGAGGAGGTGCGGAGGGGAAGCAGATGCAAACACCACAGAAATACACTTGAGGCTACCTTCTTATTTATATAACCTGGTTTAATTTGTGTCTAGTACAATTTTTTTTTCTATCTCGGCATGAAGATTTTTTTCTGTTAATATTATATAAGCATCCTTTTTCATCTTTATTAGATTTACTTTTCATCTTTTCACCTAATGTCCAGTTGTTTATATTTTTGTTATCCTTTTGCAGTATGTTGCTGTACAGCTTAGGACATGTCTCTGTAGATTACATCCTTTCGTTTTCCTGTTCTTTTCTTTCTTCTTTCACTAATGATCATCCTTAATATAAGTTAATACAACAGAAGTTGAGTGATTTTGATTGGATTTTTTTGCTGAAATGGTAATATTGGTAGCATTACAGAAGTGCTGAAAACCGTCTAAGGTTGCTGAAGCCACTGCAACCAGAGAGAGCTAATAATGCCCAAAAACTTGCTAACAACACCCTGTTTTCAAACCTTGTTTGGTATTTAAATTTGGGGATGGGTGGAGGGTGTTTGTTAGAACTAAATGTTCATATCACAACTGTTTTGAGAAACTGATTTCACTCTCTCTGGTTTTGTTGCAGATCTAGCTTTTTATTTTTTCCCAGAACACTTTTGTTTAAATAGATGGGGGTTGGGGAGAGGTGAATAGAAGTGCTGTTCTCCCATATTAGGTGATAATTTTTTTGGTATTTAAAAAGTAGAACATATTTTAGTAAGTGGAGATTTTATTCAGGTAAAAAATACAATTATTTTTGCTGTCTTTGTCCAAAAGTCAAGCTGGAACCCAGTGTTAGGAGGTTGGGGTTTTTTGAATGCCAGTTAGTATTTTTATGTGCAATATAGGCAGAAATTCCAGAATTATCCTAAACATATCATATATGTTTAGAGAACAAGTGTATATCTGGATGCCTTGAAACTCTTTTGAATCAAGAGTTTAATACCTATCTGGATTTGATAGACATTCTTTTAATAATCCCTTCTTGAATTTTTGTTTCAGCTACGGTACATCTTTTGTCAATTGTTTATTCCTGTTTCAAAGACTAAGAATTCAGATCTCACAAAGTGTAAATTTATATACTTAGATCCTTCTCAGAATTGAGTATGACTTCAAAAGGCTTTGAAATTTTGAGCCTTGAAGATTTTCTCATTATTAATTACTTTCCTGAAGCCATCTATTCAGTTAACTGGGAGATGTTACATGTGAAAACTTTTTACATCAAGGGAATGATCTTACCTTAGATTGGGTATTTTCATCCCAACACGTGGGATCTCTGTATTCTATTTCCTGTTTAGTTTCTTTCATCTGTAGACTAGGGTTGGTTTTCCCCATCCTTGTATCCAGAAGATATGGGAGATGATCAGGACCTGGCAGAAGCATATAGGTACAGTTTCAAGCTAAGTATAAGCCTCAAGTTAAGGGCCTTGGTTGCAAAGGTTGAAGAACCATTCTTAAAGCCGTAGTTTATAGCTGTGACTGAAAAATAGGATTTTTAGTTAAGCATTAATCCAGAAGGGACAGTGTATTGCAAAACAGTAGTGAAAGCTGTTCTAGAAAATGTTAGAAATCCTCTCTCCCTCCCCTGCCCCTTTGTGTGGTGGTATTTGCTTTCTACCCCTGTAGGAACTAGGGGCAGCTTGCAAATACCTTTTTATTTTGGCAGTAATGCCATGTTGGGTTACAGAAGTCTGTCACTGCTACCCTTAAATACAGTAACAGAGAAAGAGAAATGAAGCTTGGACAGTGACTAAAGAAGTAGTGAAAGTAGAAGAGGGACACTTAATTTCTATTAATAGTAAGTAAAAGCAGGAGGGAAACATAGAAGAGTTGCAATTTTGTATTCTGTATAAATGCTGCAGCTAAAATACTGAACAAGCGTATGTTTAGATTTTTTGATATTTTCATCTTTTTTCTGAATGTTATTTCAGCCTTTTGGATAGAAAATTTGGACTTGTTGACTCCAGAGATTTATTTTTTTTTTTAAATGGGAACTTTTTTTAATGTTTTCTTTTTCTTTGTGGCAATAAGAGTCACTTTAGCATTAATTTATATCCTGTGTGAAAGGATTTGAGAACAGTACAGCCTAACAAAAGAGTATGTACGTCTGTCAATTTCAGTAAATGAAAGTATTGAGAAAATGTATTAATATTTGGGGGGGGGGTGAAATT
>JBCJKH010011476.1:10232-23172 GCA_039877255.1 Loriculus beryllinus | reverse complement strand
TTAATATTTGGGGGGGGGGGTGGAATTAGAAAATGAATTGCAGTCAGAAGTGAAATAGCAGGACTGCAGTAGAAATGTGCTGTCTATAACATTCCTGAGCAGAATGCATTTGATTGCTAATTTGCCAGAATGTCTCAAGTTTCTGAATCCTGAATTTTGGTGCATATTCAAAAAACTTTTGGAAAAGAACATTTTATATTCTTTTAAGATTTTATAATTTCAGAAATTAAAATCACTGCAAAGAGGCACACTGTTCTGTGCATACTTAAATATTAGTATTTATCTTGGAATTCAGAAAAATGAGACTTCATGTTTTTAGCCATTAATTTTCCATGCAAGTCTTGCATCACTTCCTCTGTTATCAATCGCTACATTCTCACTAAAGCTTCTCAACAGCTAAAAAGAAGAATCTGCAGAGTCACTCTGAATCTGTCCTTGTTTTTCAGAAATAACCAATGATGTCTCCTTTATTTAAAAGGAGACTTTTTTTACAATCTATAAACTCTGGTTTTGTAAAGTAAGAAGCTTTAGCCACTGATTCAACAAGTAAAAGTGAGTGGTTTTCTTAAGTGAGAATACACCATTGTTTGGGGTTATCTTACCAGAAAGGTTAAAACCCCAATAATCTTACTGTTGCCCACTGAAACCTTGCTGATACCCATTCCATTTTCAGCTTTGTTCTTCTTTGGTTGATTGGTTGGTTTTGTTTTGGGTTTTTTTTTTTTTGCCTTATGTTCATGCTTTCTGTTCTTTTACAGGATTATTTGGAATCAAATTGAAATGGAAATATTTTTAAGGTCACTGAATATTAAAAATAGAACCTAATTCTTATCTTCTGTATTCACTACATTGCCTTGTAGACTTTTCTGCAGATGCCTGTACACTTGAACACATGCTGTTTCTTACAAGAGCTTTAAAAATGATCTGTCTTGAAGCTGGATACCTGTAACTTTAATGGCATCTATTACTCTACTGAAAAGAAAAAAAGAATCCCTGACTTTTCTGGGCATACAGATGAGGCTGCATTGCCTTATCCCTTCCATTCACTATTCATCTAAGCCAATTACTTGAGAGTTAGCTAGGATTTTAAGGGGGAAAAGGGCAGTACAAATAGCTGTTAATGTTTTTTTTGAAGTTGGAGAGGGTGGGTGTCATTGTGTGGGAAGGTGCAGTAGTGTCCCAGTTTTCTGTGGTAAGAAATGCGTATTCGCCATCTGGGATGTATGCTCCATGCTTAGGAGCACAAAAAATAAAAAAATAAAAAAAATCATATAACACAAGCTTGTATAATAACAGACCTGTTTTGCAGCATCTTTTAGTTACAGTAAGGACATCATTCTCCTTCCTGTTTTTCCATAGTTCTACTTTCTATGGTTAAGGTGCCACTTAAATGAGTTTTTTTCCAGATTCTGAATTTTTGTAAGAAACAAGCCACTTCTTGGGGAAGCTAGTTATACAGGGCTTTTTAATTTCTAAAGAGCTTCCTAGTTCCTGGTATGGGGTATCTATTCATTTCAGTCTGTACTAAATACTGGAAAGGCTTTGTTATTCTTCCCCTCAATTTCTCTCTCTAGGAATATTTCTGTTATTGCTGCATATTCTAATATTAACTGTGTAAAACTTTCTGGTTCCTAATTTGAATGCATTCCTGCTGGCAATTTATGTTGTGCCCTCATAATATTTTATTTCATTTCTAATTACTAAAAAGTTAATGCTAACCGTAGCATTTCACAGAACTGCATTTCTCACCCAATTATTCTGAAATATTTGTAAATAGTAGCATACTGTTATCATTAATGTACATAGTAAGTTGAATGCTGATTTGTTATTTTTTTTCCTTGGTGTTTTCTCTTATTAGATGATGCTTCAGCTCCAGAGCAGCCTCAGATGACTGTTTCTGGTCAGACGATGTTGACTGATGAAACTCTTTCAGCTGTCTCAAAGTCTAGCAAGAATGCTATAAAGAGCAGTGACATAGAAACAGCAAACCTTTCTCCTAGCCTGATTCCTGCACAGCAGCCCACAATATCATTAATAACAGATGACAATACAGATGCATTGAGTGTAGAGTCACTCACACTGGTGCCACCAGTTGATCCACACAGCATTCGAACATTCAGCTGCATTCCTCAGTCCTCTTTGCAATCTGAAGCTGAAGTGTGCAAGGTAAAAGAGGTGGAGGAAGAATGTTCTGACTAAAGCCAACCTGCAGACTGTGATAAACAGTGAGCAAATGCAACCAAATTCTTTGTTGTTTTTCCTTTGGGACTGCATATACTTCTTGAAGCCTCAGAGGCAGTCTGGTCCACCAGAAGAGGCCCATCATGAGAAGAAAATGTGGGCAGCTTTTAGAGTAGACATCAGATGTTCAGCATATTTAAACAGGAGAAGAAAAAAAGCCCAACTTTTAAATCTGGACTAGTTATTTCCTACTAATTTGTGTTATACAAGAGCATGAAAGTATTTCAGAGCACCTACTTTCTTTCTAGTGCAGAGTTCCAGCTGCAGGAACTAAGTTAATTGTAAAAGGTCTGCAGTATTATGGCAAAATGAAGACATTTTTGGATAACTGGCTTCAGGATATTGTATCATTACTTCTCTGAAACTGGAGACATACCACTGACCAGAAAAAAATTATATATTGTAGTACAGAGATAACATTTCCATTTGAGATATGGTGTGTTTTTCAGCTTGGGTTGTTTTGTTGTTTGTATTTCAAAATCTTAATCTCATTCATTTTGTGGAGGCCTGCATGATACCAGCCGGATTGGCCACTTTCAGTATTGTCTTTGTTACGAATCTAGTCTTTAGTATTTGTGGTTTCCATGTATAATATTTATTTCCAGGTTTGGTGCAAAGCAAGATACATATCAAATTATTATTTTTTTAAATGCTAAAAGCCTAAAATTTAATGATAAATGCTTATACAAATTAACATAAGGGAGTTTTGAGACTACTTCAGTCTTTGGTTAATCAGCTACAGAGAAATGTGAAATATCTTACGAAATTGCTATAACTTGTTTCTTTGCTTTTGACAGTCAAATTGCTACACTTCTGAGGAGTCATGGTATCCTTCCTACTAAAGGTCAACTTCTAGATAGAAGCAGTTTAAAGTTTTCCGTTTTCATGTAGGAAGGAGGTCATCACATCTAACTGATAATTCCTTTACAAGTCCTAACATTGAGTGCTTTCTAGCTGCCAAAGATTGAAGATTACTGTTTACTTGGTATTATGATTTCAGTCATCAGTGCAATCTGTTTCCTCACTCAGTCTCTACTAACATTGATTCCATATCAAGTAGGTGAATCTGGAAGGTTTTTACCTTCTTCACAGTCTCTTATTTTACCACTTCCTGGGCTGTCACATGGAATACTTGATGGGATTTTAAATGTTATATTTGTGTATGAGATTGACTAATCCACACGTGTAACTTTTGTCACTTCTTCAATCTTTTCTTCACTTAATAATCCTTGTAAAACATGTATACAAGGTGTCCTCTATTAAACACCAGCAGGATTTTTTTCTTCCCTTGCTATTTTTTTGCATGCAGTTCTGTTGATTTCTAGTTTTCTGTGACTTCTGTATTGTCTCAAATTGGATTAACCAATATTCCGACCATTCCAGAATGGCCCAAATTCTAAATGAATTCTGAGAGTTGGGTGGTTGGGTGTCCTCAGCACTGCTATGGATATGGGATGAGAATTTGGAATTGCTGGCGTAAGAGCCTACTTTTATTTTAATTCATATGCTTAGGGTGAGTTTACACCTGCAGTCACTATTGCAGCTAATGTGTATGTACCTGGACAAGCTTAGACATCAGTAGTAATTTGGGCACAAGGACCACATAATTTTTTTGTTACCTGAACTGATTACAGTCTAGACTTCTTTCTAGTATGTTGCAGCATTACACTGTAGCCTCAGTAATATTTTAAAGATCATTATAAAAAATCCCTTACTTAATGTGAAAGCATTTTATGTTAGTTATTAACCTTAACTCATGACCTAGATTACACAAAATGCCACTGTGCAGGCTGAGGTCCCTTAAACAGAATTAATTTTAGACAGGAAAACCTTGATCTTTCTTTATCTAATTTCAAATTCAGTTCTAGCAAGATTAGAACCATGCACAAGGAGTCTTTATAATGGTGTGTGTAATCTTACCATGAGCCATACTGCACATGAAATGAGATGACGGGAGAGAAAGCTGACTTTGTGCTTTTCATTGCCTTTGAGTGGCTTTTAAATCTCATGACCAGTTATCTAGCTAGAGCTTCACAGGAAATGGCTGAGATAGATACTAGTTTTAGGAAAACAGAAGACTTGTCTACTGTCTAGTCCATTGCTGGCAAAGCCTTGCTGGTCAAGGGGTGGTAACGTAGGATCTTTTTTAAGGGTTCTATCCAAAAGCTCCCTGCAAAGATGAAGTTACACTAGAAAAGCTCTACCACTGTTGTTTTATAAATACAACTGGTACAGACCAAACCTATATGTCTGGTTATGCCACAGAAACAACTGATTTTATTTTTTTTCCCCCTGTTATTTGCTTTTTATATTAAGGCATATGATATGACTGTGCATCATGCTGCATTAGGAGACTTCAGAATGTAGAAGTTCTGGAGATGCTGAAGTAATCTGTCATCACCAGTCTGTTATCTCTGCAAGTACGGTGTTACTCGTCTACAGTTCCTTGAAGAGTATCGCATGTGTCTCATCCTTATCAGAAGAACTCTAGGGCTGTTTCCTTATCCCCCTTTCACTGTAAAAAGGAAACTCAACCAAGAAAGCATGAGCACATCAGCCACAAATGTAATTTTTTTCTAAACAGAAGTTGATGTCAGTCAGTGTAACATCCCTGTTTTTAACAAAATCCAAATACCAAGTTGCAAATGAGAGTAGCAGCTAAACAACTGGCTATTCAAAAGGCTCACTATTTTGGTGTAATACTGCATAGGGAGGTAGAATCACTCTAAAATAAATATAGCAATGCTCCAGAGAAAAATGCCAAGATTTTGGAGATGCTAAATTCTCAGTGTTTGTTTGTAGAGGCTATGCCTGTCTTCAGCCATATTAACATAAAACAGCTCTATTTTTCTCTTCCTTTTGAGAAGAGAAGCCAAAGAAGCTAAGGCGCACTAAACGTTACTTTGCTGTTTTATGGTCTCTGTGGCTCATTTTATCAAATTTTACCAAAATACCCCTTTTTTGAGAGAACTATGTGTTGCCTTCACTGTTAGCTCTCACTGCCTCTTGCTGGTTCCTTGGCTTTTCTGTCATGCAGTGTTAACGGCAATGAACGAGACTCAAGCTTTTCTTCTGTGAAGGTGTAATGGCAACATACACTTGGTAATTTGGTAAAGAAGGGGAGGGAAGAAACATTAGTGCCCATTTCTGATGCCCGTTTCACCATGGAAGTAATGCTTGCAGTGTGAAACCTGTGTGTAAAAATTGTTTTGCAGAAGTTCTTTGATGTAGGAAGAAACCAAAGTTTAAACTTCCTGTGTTCCATTTTACAAGCTGTGTGGATTAAACCAAATTCATTAGAACCGTGCTCACATTTATTAATACTGAAAGCCGTATTTTGTGTGTGAAATAATGAATTATATATAAGGACTGAGGTCTAATTGATGATAAACTAAAATTCTGACTTCTCTTCCTCAAATTAACCTGAGTTAAATAAATAAGTAAATACAAAGTGACACCTGTTAAAGAAGCTCCTGGGTGTTCTTTGCTTCACAGCACAGTTGGAATTTTCCTTGAGATCGCTTGGTAAGGAAAATTTGGAAATATCTTCCAGAATTAATTTATCCTTATCCAGTATCATTGCTAAAGAACAGGTATGTGACATTTAAAAACTCTTCTTCCGTATCCAGAATTTAAGACTCAACACTAGATCACTATTCAGAGTTTAAGTTAACATCCAGCAATTCATATGACCCTTTTGTCTAACAGAAATAAAATATGGGGGAAAATAATGGGGGGGGGGGGTTTGTAGATTTGAAGTATTTTGGTGTGTAGAATTTGCAAACTGGTGGTTAAAATTGTTTGTAACAAAGCCAGCAACTTTAAGGCTGAAATTACTGGTGAGGGGTTTTTTCTAATTAAGCAGTAACTGTAATTTCCACACTTCCTGCATGTGGCCTGGGATGATTACTTTAAGCAATCTCAGAATTGAGTATTTGTCCTGCAGTTGAGTGTCATTTTGCTAGTAGTAAATTAAACTTCAAGCAGTATGCTTGAAGACATAGGTAAACTATCAGACAAGCAAGGCAAACTGTATGTGTAAGTATGAAGCCACTTTGTGAAAGTGAACACTTTTATACCGTGGGCTGCCAGTGCTCTGGTGTAATCAGTCACTCTTTTTGCTGCATGCGGTAAATGACTACAGAATAGCCTAATGCATAGTTTGAGTAACCTGCACATAGTACTCTTAAAAAAAACCCAAAACACAAGGCTAAACATTCTGATGCTGTCTTCACTAACCAGCTAAAGTTAAAAGAGGAGTTGCTTTTAAAAGAGCATTGCACAGGCAGCTGCTATATAGGAAACTGTTAGTCAATTGAGTCAAAGGAACATCACACAGTGCCGTCAGTGTCAGTGAGATCTAGACATTGTGCCTCAAAGATGAGTCTTCTTGAGGTGTCTTCTTATTTTTAGGGAATCTAATGTTAGGCATCTAAATGTAAGTTGAAAATCCTCTTTCTATCTGTTACTCTTCTTGAAACAATTTTTTGGTATGTCATTGTTTAACCATCACTGGCTTGCCCTAGGATGTCACTAACCTGGGCACTGTTATTCTGTGTCCTAGAAGTCTTTGGAGTGTTTCTCCTGTGCTTGCCTGCTCTATTGCTCTGACCTTTCTCAACATTTGCAGCATGCATTAGAAAGAAATATAATAATTCTTACTGTCTCAATAATAACTCTTTCTTACTGTCTCCTATTGGCTTCTGGAAAGCAGACAGTGATCCAAGCAGGGCTTGTGGGGGTGGGATGTTTTTAGGGATGGGTTGGGGGGAAAGTGCATGAGTTTTTTCCTACTGCTCAGGACTTTCTGAGTAACAGTGAAGACATGGGAGATGCAGTTCTGGACTGTCAAACAGAAGGTTCTTTCATATGGAAACGTATTTTTATATTACATTTGTACAGAATTTTCCCTATTTTGATCTCCCAAAATTTTTAGACTTGTGCATTGCTTAGATTTGATTTCTTTTGCGAGTTGTTATAAAATATGTATTTTGTTTGTTAATGTATTATAAATGTAAAACTGCATTTTGCTTGTGTAATAAATGTGCACTGTGGTGGTATCTGGTTTATTGTTTTGCTAACTTGAATTCATTCTTAATATGAAAAGGCAAAACTTGAGTCATTGTTAGCATAAATGTGTGGAGTGCATTTACTAAAAAGGGCTTAAGAAGCAGGTAATGACTAAGTATACTTGTTGATAACAAAAATTAGAGTTCAGTAAGGTGCAGACTAGTATATAGCATTCCCAGGATTCTATTAGATTGCAGTCTTATGATATGTGAGAGTTGCTTTTTTCACCTTGTTCCCCATTACTTTTTGGTTATGGGTACTCATACTAAAGTGAGTTTAAGACATAATAAGTACTGTCTTATAACCAAAGTATGTATAAGCAGATGAGAAGGTCTGAGATTTTGTATTTGAGTGTGTTTAAGAATTAAGTGTGGCAGAAATATGTACAATGAACATGAAGATCATTTTGAAAAGGATTGAGAATAGATTCATGGGTGCAGATCTAGAGACACTTAGAATTTCTCAGAGCTTTGTTTTGCCTGGTGATAGCACTGAATAATACATTGTTACGGCTGTAGGGGACCTGCTAGAAGCATTTTAGGGGATAACTTGAAGCATCTCCACTTGTGAATAGGTGTGTGGATAATTTTGTTGCAAACTTTTTACTTCATTTTGAGCTGGTTTGTAAGTTTGACTGTTTTAAGTGCAAAGAGGAGGAAATGTATTTTTCTAGAAGAATGAATGTACCTGGGATTTAAACACTACGTAAAGCATTTAATGAGCATGAAAGACTGTCTTCCTATGGAATGTATTTCAGTGAAGTTGTGTCCAAAATGTACTTCGTTTGAAAAAAAGAAGTCCTGAACAGGCACTTACACTGACATTGAAAGAAAGCCCAGACACAGGGTGAATTGAAATCTGAAATGTCTTTCTACAGGCAATAAGTATTAATTATTCAATATAAGTTATGTTAGACATTTAGAGTAAGTGTGACAATATCTTATGTTAATTTAAAGAAAAATGTAAATAAGTGTCTGAGAAGGGAGCAAAATTAGAAAATACTGGTGTATGTTGCTGAAATCCAGATTTCTATAGCTGAGTCTGTATTTGCTGGCATTAGTCATGTGTTGTGGCTATTGAAAACTCAGGCAAGAATGAAAAATAGACCTTTCTTTGTAAATGGAACTTGGCAATAAAAATGGTGTTACTAAGAAAACTTCCTTCCCTTTCATGTTCTGTTGCTGGATTTGATGCACAAGGACGCTCAATAACAGTGCAATGTGCAGAAGCTTGCTTTTGTTAAGAGTGATGCACATTTGTGAATATCAGGCATTTTAATCTTTAAGCTGAAAACTGAAAAATAGCCAAGGCATCTTTGCACTTGTGTGCAGGGAAGACATAGCATGAGAAAAGAAGCCTACAGAGATGATGGAAACTAGATGACACCAAGGGTTAAGAGTGTCTGGGCAACATTTAAAATGTCTGTGAACCACTTTGAAAGGGCCTGTCACGTGTGGTTTCTTCCCCAAATATATCCTTGCACCCTCTGCCTCCTCCTCCTGGTGCATGTTGCCAGTTCAGTATATGGATTGAATCCAACCAAGTTATTAGTTGGATTCTTGTTAATTAGCCTCTCCATCTATAGGAATTAATTGCAGTCAATGTACATTCCTTGTGAAATGTTGTTTCTCAAACTAAGCATTGCTCCAGAAGCTTTCTTAGGAAGAGATTAAATCACATTGTACTGTGAGATAAGCAAGGTAGGTATCATAGGTAAGAGACAATACTGTGATTGACTGTAAGATGGAAACATTCAGACAGGGTGTACTGGAGAAAAGGAGCATAAATCTGCTCCTGCAGTTGGTCTGACCACATCATGCCAATAATACTGATTTAAGCATAACAATTTTATCATTCGTGGCCAGGAAGTTCCCTTCTGTTTGAAACTGTGGTTCATCTGTCCTTCTGGTGCATTAGAACTTTTGCAGACTTTTGTCTTGTCACTTTGGCTTGTTCTTTTTTTTAGACTTGGACATTGAGTCAGGTTAAGTATCTTGCCCTCTGTTATTAATGGTGAGAGATGGAATG
Organism: Loriculus beryllinus; assembly: GCA_039877255.1. Classification (NCBI taxonomy): domain Eukaryota; kingdom Metazoa; phylum Chordata; class Aves; order Psittaciformes; family Psittacidae; genus Loriculus; species Loriculus beryllinus. The sequence goes on along the minus strand of JBCJKH010011476.1, from coordinate 13,833 downwards.
AAAACACTGCCTCAAGCCCTGTTCTTGTTCTGACTGAAACAAAATTGGCAGAAACGCAATGCTGTATTAGTGCACTCTTAGTCCTTGTGAACATGTAAGTGCAGTCACTTGAACAGTCCTTTAATACATAAATCCACATCTATCATTAAGATGATTCATTCAGCATAGTTAGATAACTAAGAAAGTGAAACTGTATCAATATATATGTCTTCATCAAAATAACTCCTATAAAGATGCAGCATTTGGAGATTGATGTCTTTATTCCTTGACACCTAAACTGGTTTGTTTCTATATGGAGGCAAGAGTTCACTGAGGTTGCATGGATGCAGGTGCTTGACAAGGGGAAATAAACTGCATCCCTAAGTGCATGTTTATGCTGGCACATCAGAGCTGGTGTTCTTTTTGAATATGTGATAGTACAACTGGGAATGCAAGCTCACTGTTTTATGTAAATGTATTCCCTGAAAATTCCATTGAATTTTAAGCTGCTATGTTTTATCTTGTAAATAAGGAGAGGTGGTGAGAGTTGCAACACCTGGAGTTCCAAATCTTCACTGACAGAATTGGAAGAAAGGTCTCAGGCAAGTGTTCACACACAATTATGGCAGCTGAGATGGGGAGTAACTCATTATGGTTGGATGGTGTTCAGTTGTGTGTCTGGTTTTAGTTCAAGGATTCTCTCAAAGCTTATCTGCAAATATGTTTACGTCCTAAAATTGTTACTACTTTTGGATGCCAGTTCTCTAAAATGGATCTTAAAGAGGTAAGATTTTTAGCTTATCAAATGCCTTATTATTCAGCATTAGGTTATGAGATCTTATGAATTATGTTGAAAGCTTTTGCCTGTCCTCAGAGACTCATTCTACAAAGCTGGGAAATGTCGTGTTTGTTGAATGGGAAATACTGATCTCATCATTCCATCTTCACTGTCTTGCCCCCAAATAAAGGTTTATATTTCATGTAAGCCACAGTTTAATTATTTTTTGCCCTGTTTGGATGACCGATAAGGACAAATGAATACTTGGGCTGTGTTTCCTGGTTACACATAATTTTTCTCAGCTTTAGTTTGCAATAAACATTGTGACACAGGATGGGAAAACCGGCTGTTGTTTTAGTGCAGAAATAAATTTTGACTTTATTAGTTGAAGACATCTTTCTTTAAATTTGTCTTCATTTTTGGATCATTTATTTGAATCAGATTTAGGTTGCTGAGAAGCTTAGAAAAATGTCTAAAACTACAAGGTACACTTAAAACTTGTGTAGATTCAGTACTACGAACAGTTGCAGTGACCCAATTGAGCTAACCAAGTTGCAGGAGTTAACGTGATTGGCATAGGAGCAAAGAAAGATAATTTATTCTAGCCTCTTGCCAGAAGACTTACTAAAACAGTTGTTAGAAAATTTGGAGAGGAGGTTTATTTTAATACAGTTGTTAACAGTAGAGTGTTTCCTGAGGCTTCCTACCTCTGCTGCTCTTCCAAAATGGGTCATTTATTCCCAGGAAACATTTGGCTCTCTACTGCTACAACACTGCTCTTGTCAATGATTTAAATGGGCTGAGACTTCTAGATGAAGCTGAAACAATAGAACAAAAGTCTGCACAAAACTAAAAACTTAACTGAATTCTGAGCTACCTTAGTGTACATACCAGTACCAGTGTCCCCAGAAGTTCTTCCTGAATGTCACTGTTCTCAATGATAGTGACAACACTCTGACCAGCCTCTGACATTGAGGGGAAATTGGTTTCATCTACCCTCTCCTAAACAGAAGCAGTAAAGAAGCCAGTAGACTATGCAATGAGTCAGACTTAGTGCTGGCTGGCAATTGTGAACTGAACTAACTGTACTCGCACTTATCCAATGTGCTTTACTCTTCTGACACGTCCTGATAGACTACCAAGGAGTAGTATAACATTGTTAATATGCTATTAAGGCTAGTAGATAAGGTCTTTGAGATTACATATTGCTGAGAAGGGGAAGAAACTGCAGTCATCTCTATGGATGATAACAGGTACTTCTGTTGAATTTTGATAGCTTCATAACAGAAGTTGTTAGCAGGTGAGAATGCCTTACCACCAACTGCGGCATTCCCCACTTCCAGTACTCTTGTTGTCCTAGTTCTGACTAAGGGAGGTAAAGGCAAGAGGTCAAGACTAATTCTACAGTTTCTGATCAGTGAGCATATCCCTCACAGCAGCATGAATTTGCTCAGAGTCTGTAGAGTCCTTTGTATTGATGCACTTTTGTGGGAAGATAACAGGTTTTGTTTTGGAGTATATTTCTTAGGTCCTTGTTTTTCTGACTTGGCACAAAGGCTCAAAGTATATTTGTTCAGCAAGAGATGAGGTTTTCAGGTAACACTATTCCAGTGTTAGGATTCTGAGAACCTTTCCATAATTAAAAGACCTTAAAACCACAGGAGTTTGCAAGACCACATGTTCTGTTAGTGCTCCTTTGACTCTCTTTTGCATCTTGTCTTAGGTGTAGGAAGGATGTAACTATGTATCACCTTTTTCATTCCAACAGGCTTTATGCACTTGGTAAAGCAGAGTTCCTCTTGCAATTTTTGCCACACATCAGGGTGAGGTGAGTAGTAACATGCACAGGAAATTCTACTCAGTATTATGTACCAAACAATCTGCTTTGGAGGTGGATTCCTCGGTAGGGAGATGGCATGCTTAGGACAAGCTGTTTAAGTGGGAGGTGGTACTGAATTACAGAGATAAGGCTTGCGTTTTGAATATGTGACAGGGACACTGGGAGTTTTGGTGGCTGGCTTCAGTGTTTCAGTTTCAACAACTGTCCTTCGTAGCCTTCCTTACAATAAGCATGTGGAAGGAAACTCTCTTCAAAATTATCGAAGTAGAAATAATAGAAAATTCCCTGTCAGCCTCTCATTTACTTCTAGTTCCTCAGAAGGGGCTACTGCAATTTCTAGTTGCCCTTCTCTGCTTTTAGGTATTTATTTTTTTTTCTTAAGATGTGGACAGGAAGCTTGATTATTTATTTTTTTAATAGTGTTTGTTTTGTTTAAGGCTTTAGAAAAATCACAAGATAGGAATCCTTTCATGTAGGCTGGTAAAATTAGAAGAGCAGTTTAGGAAGAGCTGCTTTTTAATTTTTTCTACCAAAACACTTCATTCTCTGAGTTTCTTTTGAGGAAAACCTTCTCAGCTTGTTCAAGCTACAAAATACTAAAAAGGAGAAAATATGACAGGAAGCTAATAAAAAAATACTCAAGAGGTGGGTGAAATACCTGAAAATGGTTTTGCAAAATTTTCCTACCAGTTCCAGGCTCTAATAAACAGATTTGGTTTGCATAGTTTTGCTTTAGGATAATATTCTGAAAATGGAAATTTAATTTTGGGTGTCTAAAAAGTGAACAAATGCCCTAACAGTTCTGCTACAGATTGTAAACAGCAAGAGAAGCTTGCTTTGGAGGGAATCATCTCTCTTAATAGTAGATGTCCCTCAGTAGCAAGTACTAATTAGTAAATTGTGATTAAGGTGAGAATTTCAACAGTTTTTGCAAATATCTGACGATGAGTAGGTTTACCCTCTGTTTTTATGATGGGGGGGTTGCTGGGGAATAAAAAAACCAG
>JBCJKH010011474.1:57622-72559 GCA_039877255.1 Loriculus beryllinus | reverse complement strand
TCGCCCGAACAGGGACTTGAACCCTGGACCCTCAGATTAAAAGTCTGATGCTCTACCGACTGAGCTATCCGGGCTCTGACAGCGGAGCGCATGGCCCGCTCTTATCACTGCGATCGGGCGCAGAGGCGGGGCTCGTACCCAGCCGATGGAGGCGTGCGGGGCGGCTCGTACCGGGCCGGGGGAGCTCGCACCGGGTCGAGGGAGCTCGTACCGGGCCGGGCGGGCCGGCTGCCCCCGTTATCCCGCGGCTTGGGAGCGGGGTTGTCGCGGGGCAGGGGGACAAGCACTGCTCGGTCCTCCACGGCGGGGATGGCGGGCGCGCTCCCTGCCCGGGCCCTCGGTCCTCTCTAGGGGTGACTTCCGTTGCGCTCTATGGCGCGGCGGAGCGGGCCCGGTGCCCCGCGGAAGCGCCGTCGCAGCCATGTTGGCTGTGAGGGGAAGCGGCGCCCGAGGCCGCGCTAAGATGGTGGAGAGGAGCCGTCGGGGGGTGTAGGGGCCCCGTCCCCCCCATTCCCTCCCCTCGGCCCCGGGCTGCGGCCGGCCTGGTGCCCATGGAGCAGCTGTAGGGTGAGGCCGCCTCGGGGGGACGGCGCTGGGGCGCGGGGAGGGCGGCGAGGGATGAGAGGATGCGGGGCCGGAGCCCAGCGGGGTCCCCGCTCCTGGCGCCCGACGGGAGCAGCCGGGGAGCGGGGCCGGGATGAGCATTGCTGCGTCAAAAGTGGCTTCGTGGGCAAAATCCAGCCCCAAGGGTACCGGGTGTTAACGGGAAGAGCCAGACCCGCCCTTACAACGGAGACACCGCGTCTCGGCGGCAGCACGCTGCTGCCCGGGTGGGCTGGGCACGCTGTGGTACTCTTCCAGTATCTGAAGGGGCCTATAGGGATGCTGAGGAGGGACTCTTCATTAGGGACTGTAGTGACAGGACAAGGGGTAATGAGTTAAACAGGGGAAGTTTAGATTGGATATGAGGGAGAAATTCTTTACTGTGAGGGTGATGAGGCACTGGAATGGGTTGCCAAGGAGGTTGTAAATGCTCCATCCCTGGTGGTGTTCAAGGTCAGGTTGGACAGGACCTTGGGTGACATGGTTTAGTGTGAGGTGTCCCTGCTTAGGGCAGGAGGGTTGGAACTAGATGATCTTAAGGTCCTTTCCAACCCTAACTGTTCTATGATTCTAAGAGGGTGGAAAAGTTCCTGTATCTAAGCTCTGCTGGGTGTTAAAGCATGAGCTCTGCTCATGTTTAAAGCACGAGTTATTCAGAGAATACAGGAAAAGATAGCTGTTGCAAATTTATCAGAGATTTAGGACATCTAGGAAGGCAACTTGAAAAAAAAAATAGTGTTTTCAATACAAATTTGTTGGACCTTAAGAGAGATTAAGAAACTGGAAACATTTGCAATGTGGCTTTGTTTTTTTAAAAAAGCATTGAGAATTCCAAATACAGCAAGAGGAAAAGATAACAAATGTGCTTGAAGAATTCCTAGGAAATTAAAAAGATTAAGAAAGATAGAAGGAATGGCAAAGGTGTAAGCAAGGGATGCTGAAGAACAGATGGAGCTGAGGATCTCTCTAACAAGATTAATGGTGATTAGACAATTGAGCAGAAATCTCATTTACTGGGCACTGACCTTTGAACTGAGGTTGTTGGAGGTCAAAGCAAAAGATAATTGCCTTTGAAGACATCGCTTTGGAGCTATAGCTGGGTGATGTGTAAGGATAGGATTCCCACCTCATTCCCACCTCTGCTGCCTTCCCAGCACACCAAGAGGGGCAGCAAACAGTGAGGAGCAGAGGTGAGTTAAAGTTTCTTTTAGTCATAAAATCTCAGAATGGTTTGGATTGGAAGGGACCTTACAGATCATCCAATTCCAACCCCCTGCCACAGGCAGGGACACCTTCCACTAGAAGAGGTTGCTCAAAGCCCTGTCCAATCTGGCCTTTAAAGAAAATTCTTTCAGTCCTGACTCTTAGCATGGCAGTGTATTATAGTGATGTTGCAGTGAAGCGAGTAGAGGAAAATACACTTGGATGTTTGGGCTCAAGAACATCCTTGTATTTGTTCACTTAGAAACTGGTGGTGTATGAAATTAAAGTATTGAGGTGGATGGGCAGCTCATCTGTGGGCAAAGATGCACCAGTGAGTTTTGGAATATTTTCTGATACGATTTGCCATCATGATAACACTGGGTTGTCTTTTTTCCTTTTTGTTTTTTTTTCTTTTGTCCTCAAGTTACTTGACAGAGCCAGTTAGCACATTGCTGTACTTGCTGTGATGTGCCATGGAGGTGAGGGTGATATATGCCAGCTCCATGTGGAGAGGAGAATAAATAATGTTGAAGGTTTTACTATTGGGAAAAACATGGGTATTTCAATGCAGACGATCTGAGATTTGTTTATGTAAGAGAAATTACACTGCTCATTTACATAAAAAATAGCATGCAAGGAATAATAATTAGCCATCGTACTGGAAAATACGTATTAAATGTGCAGTGGAGAAAAATATACCCTGTATATATCCTGCACAGACAGCAGGGAGATACAGGTATGCTAATAGATTTTTTCCATGTTTGTGCTTTATTATTCCATGAAACATGACCACACTGAGTTAATCTGAGTCATGTTGAATCAATTACTAATCCAGTGCCCAAAAGGTTTTGATAAACCAAGTAAATTTTCAGCAGACACTTGCCATTTCCTGTCGCAGACTTGGAGGATGTAGGACTGGAGGAAAGTGTCCCCTGCATGACTGAAGTTTGAATAAAGAGTCACACAAACACCACCAAACCGTCATCTATTTGTCCAAGTAGGAAAAACACTTCCTTGGTGCAGAAAAGGCAGAGATGCATTGGTCACAAGTGTCTACACGAAGTACAAGCAAAGTGTCATCATGTCACAGAATATTACTCTGGTATACTCTTCTGTGATTCTGTGATTTTCTGCCCTTGCAGATAATAGATGTGTAGCAATTACAATATAAATCAATTAACTTTCAAGAATATGCATGTGATACCACCAAAACCATTGTTATTCTGAATGTGACGCCTTTTAGGAAAATATTAGCTTGTTTTCATAAGATCTGCTGCAATGGAGGAGTGGGGAGCTTGCAATTTTGCAAATAGTAGAAAAGCTGAAAATTGTGGCATGGGCATAGAACCGAATCACAGAATCGTTTGGGTTAGAAATGTTCTTTAAGATCATTAGGCCCAACAGTTAACCCAGCACTTCCAAGTCCACCACTAAACCGTATCCCTCAGTGACACATCTACAGGTCATGACCTTCAGGAGTGGTGACTCCATCACTTCACTGAGCAACCTGTTCCAGTGCATGACAACTCTTTCAGTGAAGACTTGTTCCTAATACCCAATCTAAACAACACCTGCTGAATACAGGGAGACAATCACTGCCCTAGTCCTGCTGGCCATGCTATTTCTGATACGAACCAGGAAACCCTTGGCCTTCCTGGCCACCTGGCCACACTGCCAACTCATATTTAGTTGGCTGCCAACCAACACTCCCAGGTCCTTTTCCACCGAGCAGCTTTCCAGCCACTCTTCGCCAAGCCTGGAGCGTTGTATGGGGTTGTAACTCAAGTGCAGGACCCAGTGCTGAGCCTCATTGAACTTCATACCATTGGCTTCGGCTTGTTGAATCAGCCTGCCCAGATCCGTCTGCAGAGCTTTGCTACCCTCCAGCAGACCATCAGTCTTGCCCAGCTTGGTGCCATCTGCAAATTATCTGAGGGTGCCCTTGATCCCTTTGTTTCAGAGTATTTAATAGATAATTAGAAACTCCCTGCCCTTGTGGAAATCTGATTTTGCAAGAGGTACTGGGGAAGTTCATCAGCCCACTTTAGTATAACATAGGATAAAAATATGTGAAAGGCTGGAGGAGAAAGATTATTGCATGTATATGAGGTACTGTAGGAGAACACCAATTACTAGAAAATTACATTTTCCAAGAGACTAAAGTAATCTTTTTACCCATATTGCAAATATATTATAAATGTGCTTTGAAATATTATGACTTCAAAACGTGCATTTTTAGAGTAAAAATCCCACAGTAACAGTAGAATTTTCTTCATGTTTTTGCACATCTATCACTACATAAGTAATAGCAGCAGTCAGTGCACACAATTTCTACTGAAAAGCCAGAAATGGGAACCATAAAATGACCGAGGTTGAGTTGAAAAGCTAAGAATGGGTGAGAAAGACAGGAATTTAGCTGTGATCTGATGGGTGCAGGAGGCTTGACTGGGATCAGGCACCCGCAGCTCAGCAAAAGCTTTAAAAAGGAATCTGGAGCAATGGGCTGTAAATATTTAATCATTAAGGGGAACATTCTGTAAACTGTAAAGTGATGCCAGGATCAACCTAATTGCCACTCGAGAGCAGTAATCTGGAGGGGTAAACTTGGTGAGTAAGTGGTTTACAGGGGCCACCAGCAGCAGGGCTTGCAAAGCGAAAGCAAGCCAACAAATCCCGGCAAGATCCTCCTGCACTCAAAGGCTTTTTTATTTATTTAACATGCAAAGTCAGGCTGACTCCCCAGATTTGAAACACCAGTTTTCCTCTCTTGAACATGCCACTTGTAAGATGAAGCAGAATATTGGCTTGTGGTGTCCCCAGCTCTTAGGGAGAAACACAGACTCTGCCACTTTTCACACTTCCTTGGCTGGCATGGGCCAAGCGCTAGCACAACAGCCTCTTGTGCTGCCACAGCAGTCTGTGTACATCCCGGGCTATTTATTCCCTTCCTTTTCACAGCTAATTGGAGCAAGAAAGAACAGGGAAACAGAAATTACACTTTTCTACCCAAAGCTTTGCTGCTGGTAAACTTCAATGGGTTTTCCTTGTCATGCAACACTTCACTGCTGATTTTTATTAAATAAAATAAACTGGAGTTTACCTACTCTCAATAAGCAGTGCTTGCTCTTCAATTTAAACAGCTTTCTCCAAATCTTCACCTTGTTCTCTTTCTGTCACGGGCTTGCAAGCAGCTGCCCCCAACCCAAGCTTTGTTCAGTACAAATGCAGTTGCTGAGCAACCAGGCAACCTCCCTACAGCACGATTTTGGCACGTAATTTGTGATTTGTGTGAAACAGAGATAGCTTTAGAAAGGTAGATAATTGCCTGCCCTGCTGCATAGCGTGTATGGAGGGAGATTATAACACGGGTCGATGCTGGGGAGTCCAGCCCAGGGTTCACCGAAGTTCTTCCCAATCCCTTCTGGGATTATATCCCTTGAATGTGGATTAGGTCCTAATTTCCTTTTCCCAAGAAGAAGCAACAATAGTGTCCATGCAGCCTGTGGCACCCACTGCGTGTACACATGCCATGCAAGTAAGGTCAGTGTGTGCTCCCATCTGCTGCTCTGCATGGCGATGAGTTCAGCTCTGGTGCTTTGAATGCCCTTGTCCCCACCGAGCTGTAAATTACTGAAAGGGTAAATTTGATGGGAAGGAATTTACAAACTATTAAATAGCTTTTGGGGATATAAACCAGAGCAAAACCGAAGCTTTGGAGTGCTGAGAGCATGGTTTGCTGCAAGCGTGTTGCTCCCTGGGAATGTGATACAATGAGAAGAGTGGTTCTGCTCTGATGACAAGTTAAAGATATGACAAGAGAAAGATTAAACAAACTGCTATAAAATAAAAAAGCTTTTGTGCTATAGGAATATGAACTCTTGTCCTGAATATGTGGGAGTGCTGTTGGCATGGGCACCATTTTTGCTGTGTTTGGGGTTGAAGACTTGGGGATCTGCAAATGAATGGTGCAGGCACAGGGTGTCTGTATATTGTGGCAATGGTTTGGGATTTTTTTTTGGTGTTGTTGGATTAATTTATGAGGAGGTGCCATAGCAAGCAGTAAGTCAGAGCAATGACCTCTCCCAGCTGTTCCTAGGGAAATGCCACAGAGCCTCGTGGGTGGGTGATGCCTCCATAGCCATGGTGCGAGAATTGCTTGGGGAGCAGGGCACGTGGAAGAAGGAAAAAAGCCTCAGAGATGTAAGCCCTCTTAATGGGCTTGAATGCAGAAAAGTTTGCATTGCTAGCAGATCAAGCAGCTATCATATCAGTAGACAGCTGTCTACTGATCTTCTACAGGTGGAAGACTTGGGGGAAAAAAGAAAGCCATAGTTCTTATATGGTTTTCCATGCAATTTGCATGTGTCTAAAACTTTTTGGTTTTGGAATTTCTCTTGTGCTGCATGGAGCTTGTAAACACTCCCTGTGCTCAAGCCTTGCAAACCTTGTACGTACAGTCTCCTGGGAGCTATGTGTCCTTCTGAGCTGTTTCTCCTTCCATCTTAAGCAGCTGCAGGCATCTAAGGCTGGGGCTGTGCATTGATCCTTCTCTTAATTTACAATAGACTAATTAGTATGAGAATAATCTGAAGTGGAGGAACTCATTGCTGTGCCAGAGGAGGGGAGCAGAGCTGGGTACAAGCTGTTGTGCATGTGAAACTTGCTCAGGGAGCTTGGGAGGCCCCAAATTAAAACACTGCCGAATTTTTCCAGCGCACTCTTCTAAGAGGGTCCCAGCTCTGTAGAACATGTTTAAATATTAACTGGGATACGGCCGGCAGTGCTGGTGTCTTCCTCCTCTCTCTTCCCATGCCTCTCATGAGGCTGCTTGGCTGTTCTGTGCTTTCCTCCTCCGACTTTGTGAATATTTCATGCATAGTGATTCAGCCGTGCACAGTCAGCTGGGAGGGCTGCAGGAGATGTGCCTGAGCATGAAGGAAAACCGCAAAGTTAGGGAAACCGAAGGCCTTGCTCCAAAGTCCTGTTTGGCTCTCGAGCCCTCTGCAGAGGGGTGAGCGCTTTCAGCTGTGACCTGGAGATGCTCTTGGTGACCACAGGGAATAGAGAAGTGTTGCAGTTGAATCTAACAGAGTTGATTGTCTATATAAAGTAATTATAATTTCAGTAGTTGGAGAGGGAGACTGCACAACAATAGTTGTGTAATTCTGCTCCTTCTGACCACAGAGGACTAATCCCAGGAACAGGTATTTTAGGAGCTGGGAGCAGTGCAACAGGAATGACAGCGAATGCGCTGCCCACCAGTGTAATCTGAGTACTGTGTGTGAAGGTTTGCTCCCAGCAGGTAAAAGTGTTGTTTTACACCCTTTTCATCAAAGCAGAGGACCCTTGCCAATTCCTCTGGATGGGTCCCACCTCCATGTCTTGCACAATAAGATTGTGCAAGGGTTTTTTGTGACTAGTCCATCCAGGTAATGCTCTGTGTGTGGGTGGTAAGGAAGCAAGAACTATTCTCCATTATACTGAATGAAAATAATCTGACATGGATGTATGGGTTACATGTTGGTATTTCTGATACCCTATACTGAATATCAGTATATCCACCCACAAACTGTTAGCACTGCCTGACTGGGACAGCACTGCAGACTTGAAGAGCCTGTGCACCTCTGCAGAGATATTTCCTGTCCCACCTGCATCAGTTTTCTGCACTGTGCTTCAGCACCCCCATATTATTGCCAGCCAAGATCACCATCAGTCCAAACCCCACAATTCAGGGGCCATAAGCATCCCTTTGTGTCATAGGACTTGAGTAACTATGAGGATGATGCATGAGCCCCTTGACCCCCCCCAGCTCAGGCATGCACTGGTGCCTGTCCTGCCCCAAGGACCTCTCCTGCCAGGAGAGAGAGGGGGCCATGCACCTCCATGGGACCCAGGTGTGCTCTGGACACTGAGACACAAGATATCCTGCTGAGAGGGTTTCCTGCTCAGCTTGTGCATGGCCCAGGGGAGCAGCTCTTAGTGAGTCTCAACTCATGGTGTGCTGGGAGAACAGCATTTTGCTTCAAATACACAGATGAGAAACACTTCATATCTGACTTTGTGGAAAAAGGGAGGAAAATGCTTTCCTTAGGTTAAAAGAAAAATCATTACAGCGTTTAAAAATCTTTCTGCACCCTGTTTGTTTTGACAATGTTAATTTTTTCCATTTTTTCTGAAATTTTAATTATCTGCAAAACACTTTCTGCAGGAATTGTTTCAGTTTTGAGAAAGCTGCATAATCTCTGCTTGAGGCTGATATTTGAGCATGCTCTAGTCCCACATGGAATGAGAGCATACCAGAGAGAGATGGATTCCAGATGTTTGCAGCTGTCACGTGGTAGCAGTTGATTTTGTAAGTAATAGAGTTCCTGGAGTATCTGATTTTGGCAGCAATCTCCACTTTTGTCTAAAGAGAAATTGCACAGGAAGTTAGAAAGTACAAGACAAAGGAGTATTTTTAGCTAACTCAGCTGTGAAACTGCATAGAGAGGCAGGATCGGAGGAGAGATACTGGAACACACCAAGGACACTCGCTCAGGTTCCTGCTGGTTGGGGCAAAAAATAAATACTTCTTCCCTCTGCAGTCTGTCCCAGCTTCTAGCAGCAAGCCTTTCACCGTGAGCTGTACCTAGACGAGCCCTTGGACAAGTTACTCTTCATGAATTTGCCTCATCCTTTCCTGGCCCTGCCTGTGGGTGCACCAAGACCAGCAGAAGGTCCCTGCCATCATTCCCAGATTTGTCCCAACCACTTCCTAACAACTCATTTGTTATTTTTCCCATCATTGAAGTGACATCTTCTGAGAACACGGCTTGTTCAATGCAGGTTCCTTTCCTGAGATGAATACCCATTTGAAGAGCTTGGCTGGGGATGTGCTGGTTGCTTTATTCCTCAGTGTGCAGCACTTCCCCAAAATGACATGGAATTTGTGCACATATGGCTTTCACCATTTAGTCTTGTGATTGAGCCGACAAGACTCAGTAGTAAGCGGCTGCCCACACACAGGTTGCTCTTGTTCTTTTTAAAGATTTATTTTTCCATGTTTGACAACCTCTGACCATGCATATGGCCATTCAGGAATATGCTATGGGGGCTTCTGTGCTTTGCTTTTTTTGAATAATAGAGATTTTTCTTTGGAGCAGGCAGTAATTAGCTGGAAATTGTGAGATACTGGCACCTGTGCATGTATAGGGAGAGGGCTTTTTCAACATGATTTAGCAATGTTTCTATACCTGCCTGCAGTCTTTGTTTAGGTTAAAAATAGCTGGTCCCCAACCTTCACTATTACTTCTAAGAAGGTTAATAGCTGCTCTGCAAGTACATGGTGCTTAACCTGCATGGCCCTCTCTCAGCAATGCAGAACATTTTCCTGAGCTCCTAAGTGTTCTCATCAGTACACAGCAGCGTTGGTCCTTGGCTAGTACTGACACTGTGTCCAGTGAAATGTTTGCAACGTGTCCTGCTGACGCATTCACTGGGCTGAAGCTATTAATGTGCTGGGAGAGGCGAGGGGAAGATTTTTCTTGTGCAGATGCAGGGTGCCAAGCACCACCAGAGTTTTGGCCTCATTGCAGATAATGCCACTCCAGTTAAGAGAATGTGGTTTACATGGATTTACGGTAAATCCTCTGAAAAGAGCATCAAAGAAATGAAGTGGCAGCAGAAATATGCTTCATAGAAATGAGGCTTATAACAGTGATGGGGCCTTTGTGTAGAAAGCCTGCTAACTGCACAAATCTGCCCTCTGCAATTTCTGTAATGTTATCTATAATGTGGAAGAAGGTCTGTTTTTCTTTCTCTTTCTTAAAAATCAATTATTTGACAAAGAAAGAAATGTAGGAGAATAATATTTGCTTGATATATTATTTGCTCAAATGAAAATGCTTTTGTCAGGGCAAAGGCATTAAAAATACATTAAAATATTTCAATAAAAAATAGAATGAATAGATTTCAAAATTTTCCCAAATCGTAAATTCTTATCTTCATTTGCATGGGAACTTCTTTTGAGTTCTTTGATTAATATTGTAATTAAATATACATAAAGACACAAGAAGTGTGTAGAAAATAAATTAATAAAGTAGAACTCTAGAAAGGAAAAACATGAATTACGGATAACAAAACCTGCAGATAGTGCAGCAATCTGTTTGTCAGGATGGATTGCTCTTCACAGCACATTTTTAGCTAGATCATCTGATGTTTAATAAGCTTTTCAGCCTCCTTTGTCCTCCCTAACTGGCTTCAGGAGCCTGGAATTTGTGGGTAGAGTAGCTTTGGGTAAGATTGGTTCTAGCTACAGGTCTGTTATTTCTACTGCTTTTGGTAGTACAGGTAAATGCTTCACAACCTGTATCAAAGCCATCTGATATACCGAAAAGTAAGTGATGATTCTATGTATCAGCAGAATAGAAAAATAAAATTTCCAATTACTTGGCTATGGGAAGAGGAGCCAGATCTGCTTTTGGATTCACATAGCTCTATTTCCTCTGAGGGCTTCTGGACATGAAAAGGAGTAGCAGTGTTTTATTGGAGGGGGAATGAGTCTGTGCACAGAGGTGTCATTTTTATACAATTTCTTGAAAGGCAGAAGAGTTCCTCAGCCACATCCTTCCACTAGTGAAAAATCACTATACCTCTGGTAAATGGCAGGTACTGGTGGGGAGTACAGCCTCTGAGCATCCCTGCCATTCCATCCCGCCTGCTCCATTGTGTGAAAATCATAAGACACAACCAGAGTTCTTGAAATTGCAGCTGATTTATGTTCAACGTATTTTTAAAATAGCCATATGGAAACAGTGTTCTGCTGAGAAACAGCGTGATTCAGAGACAGGACTGCAGGTGTATGAGAGAGGAGTTTTTATAACAGAGCCAAGCTTATTGTCTACCCCACATCACAGTTCCTGCACAGAAAGCAATACAAGCATCCCAGTGGGGCGAAGGCCTGAAGGCAGCACTAGATCTTACTGTGACCAGTGGTGATGGTCTATTCCTCCGCCTGACAGGGTGATCGCCAGGCACTGCTTTCCCAGTGCAGTACCATTCCACTGCTCATCAAGCACCTTGTGTCGTGGTAACACTGTCCATCATGGTAGCACCTTGCATGGTGGTGGCATCTTCCATCATGGTAGCACCTTGTATGGTGGTGGCACAGCCTCACCAAGCAATGTGGGCAAAGGAAAGTCCATTAATACAACACTTATCAGCAGGAAGCAAGGTAAGGTTGGGAGAGCAACAGAAGTTGCTCTGAGTTAAGCTCTTGCGTGTGGGTTTTACTTTAAAAAGAATTTATTCAGCCTGAAAATTGTTTTTCTATATACACTGCCTATGCTGCCCTTGAGGGAATAAGCTAGAAGGTAAGGACAAGAGGCAAAATAAAGTGTGTGTGTAAAAAAATACAGAAAACAATGAATAACATAGAAGGTGTTGATCTGATTTTCAGAGACTGCTGTAATGTCTTTGTCCTGAGACATTTAGGGAAGGGGAAGACAAAGTGAGAAACATGATTTTGGGTATTTTTTCTGTCACCTTGTTAAAAGAATTGGTTTATGATAAGCATTCAAACTAGATAGGGCTAGTTTTATTTCACATGTTTGATAAAGCGTGATATTTTAGATATCAGGAAGGGATAAAACAAATAAGGAAAATCTCAGCTTTTTTTTCTTTTCATGTGTTAAATCAAAAAGAATTAGGTGAACTGGAATGCAAAGTAATTAAAATAGGCAGAAAAAGGAGGTTTTTTAGAGTAAAATCTAGTAACCTGAGGACTATCATGCCTTCTGATATTATGAAGGTAAAGTCTTCAGCTGGCACATATGTGACTAACTAGAGTATCATATACATTGGTAAAGTAGCTGAAAATGGATATGTTCCATGCTTCAGAGAATATATACCTATATCCCTATATATCTATGTGTGTATAACTATATATCACTGGATGTCCAAGTACCTTTCACAAATGTGTTGTTTTATTGTCCACCCCATGGGCTTAACATGATCTGCTAAAATCACGTTAGTGTAAGCTATCAGGAAAAGCCATATATTCTTAACTGATATATATTCTTTATCTATACAACTGATATATTATTCTTTATCTATACTGTGAGGATGGTGAGGCCCCAGCACGGGTTGCACAGAGGAGCTGTGGTGATCCCAACTCTGGAAGGGACAGGCTGGACAGGGCTTTGAGCAACCAGGTCTAGTAGAAGGTGTCCCTGCCTGTGACAGGAGGGTTGGAACTGAATGATCTCTAAGGCCCTTTCCAACCCAAACCATTCTATGTTTCTATGATCCTGTATAGCTTACAACACAGGGCAGAGCATTGAAAACCACTGAGACAATGGGCTGGCTCATTGTTCGGGTATCATGAGAAAGCTGAAGTTTATTGCACTGGAAATAGCATTTGAAATCAATTAATCAATTGGACATTGCAAGAAAATTCTTTCTTTAATGCATTCTTGCAACGGGTGTGGGATCCCTGGCACCTCTGTATGATCCACCTGTGGGGCGTCCTGCCCAGCAGCAGTGAGTTGGGGCTGAGAGGAGCATGCAGCTCAGAGGCTGGCTGGGCTCTCCCATCCCTCTCAGGAAGGCACTGGCCTCACTGGGATGATGCACCCACAAATAAGATGCTCCAGTAGTGTTTTCTGGGTAAAATCGCCTCTGTATTATGAATTTCAATCATCTGATGCTTCAGTGTAATGGATCATGCCTTTGCAGATAAAAGCAGATAAATAGTGCCATCTTTCCAGCACAGCCAGCTCAAGGGGAGGAGGTATGTGTTTTAAACTGCTGAATTAAGCAGCACAAAGGGGCACATTTCAGAGGCCAGATGCTTTTCCCAGTCAGAGGCAGGAAACATACAACATCCATAACTGAAATTTATTTTACCTCTCTAGTTTCCTGTAGCATTATGGGATTTTTTATTGTTATTTTTTTTGCTCCTTCGAAGGGCAAGCTTTGGTAATGTTTTCTGCTGCACATATCAGTGGTGTCATATCTACGACAGCAGCCTCAAGAATTTGCAGCAAGAAGTATCACACTGACACGTTATCCATGTTTTACCACTTTTGGGCAGTACAACAAAATAACTACAAGAAAACAAGACAAAAAAGGTTAAAACCCCTGACAGTTTGCCTGTGCAGCCAGGTCATATTTTGGGTCTATATTAGGTAAACCCAAACACGGAAACCCTGGTCATCATGTTCATGTTTTTCACACAAGGACAGGAGCAGAAACGTCTTTAGTTTCTGGCTGCTAGCAGGTGCACAGGAGCACAGTCAGTCTGCCCTGCAGGGCTGTAATCACACCTTGATCACACCAAACAACGTGCATCAGGACAGGACAAGGAAAGTGCATGTCTGCTTGGGTTGCTTCAGCACTGTACAGGTAGGGGTGTGAAACAGTGATATAAATCCCAGTGATTTTGCATGTTCTAATGTGAAATTCTGGCACTGAACTGGAATGGGTCATGAGTTGATCTCAAGCACAAATTTAAACTTGCAGTTTTGTAAACATAAATGCAGAGCATTGCAAATGTCAGAGTTCCATGCGGATTTCCTGTTTTGGGTGTAGGCAGTTCAGGATAATGCTGGAAAGGTTATAAACGTGATTTTCTTTATCCCTTCCTTCCCTGGAAGCCTGACAAGCTGTCAAGCCTCCTGAGAGGTCGTCTGACTCTCACTCATGGCTCTGGCCAAGCCTGTCCCTGGCAGTATGAAGTGCACTCATGACCACCAACCCATCACTGTCTTACCAAGCTGGCATACTGATGGTAGCATCTCCTTTCAATATCCAGGTGGAAAATAACTCCAGTGTCAGTGGGGATTTGCTGACAGGCTGGGCAATATGCAGCAGCAGTGGACGGTTACTCTCAGCTGCAGATGGTTCCTACTGCATTCAGCCAGGGTGTTACATGGACACAAGTCCTCAACTCATTACTGTTAATTATTCCTAGGTGACACCACAGTCAAGAAATTTTGTGTATTTACTGAAAAAAATTATTGGCTGATGAGTAAAGTGTAGAAGGAGGGCAGAAGGGTGACAGCATATTAATATTTTATAAGGTTAGAAAAAGCCATAATGATTATCTAGTCTGAACTCCCGTGTAAAACATGCCTGGGGACTTTTCTGTTTGAACTAAAGCTTTAGGTTTAGAATGAAGAAAATACCCCTTCAAATCAGAAGATTTCTCAACGGTTGTTTCAGTGGATAATAGCCTACACCGCTAAAAATGTGCTTTTAATTCAAACCTGAATTTTAATCTTGTAGGCACTGGGTTGTGTGTACTTTCATCTGCCTGACCAGGGAGCCCTCTATTATCACATTTAAATTCCAGAAGTAATTAGAGGCTGCAAGTGGATCCTCTCTTAACCTTCTTTTCGTTAAGGAAAGCAAATTGAGTTCCCGGCGTCTTTCATTATCAGACAAGCTCCTCCACCATCCCCATGGCTCTCCTCTGAGACTACTGCAATTTAACAATTTCCATCATAGCTGATGGACATTGCTTTCCACCTACTGTAGCCAGGGGGTCCTGGCTGTGGAGCAATCAGTTCAGAGTAATTCCCATTGAAAATAAAGAAGTAGAACGTTTCTCATTGTGAGATGCTTTTTGTGTCACCCTGGCAAATTTTGCTATATGTCTGGTTGGGAACAGTGGCCTCAGCAAACACATGGTTTGCACGTGTGCCTGTGAATGTCCTGATCAGAGACCCTTTGACCACACAGTGAGAGATGCAGGGGGCTGCAGTTGAGCAGGGACACCCTGGGTTGAACACCTCAGCTGTGACATGGGATAGATGCTGTTCCTTGGGGGGTATTACCTTGTGGGAATAATCTGGAGTTGTCCACCAAAGTTCCTGGGAACTTTCTCATTTGATTGACTCTGAATCCTGTATCGTGGAAAAAAACCTCCACACAGTGAAATATAAAAGGTGAAAGCCAGTGCAGCATGTATGAGCAAGGAATAATCTGCTGTGCAACTGCATTGGGGCTGCAGTAGCCAGCATGAAAAGTCACAGTGGTTGTACATCAAGGAAAAGTAGGAACCTGATGCAAAATCTGTATGGATTAAATTGATGAATGCAGCTCTGCCCAAAGACCAAAAGGCTGCTGCTGTTGGTGCAGCACTGGTCTGGG
>JBCJKH010011474.1:10345-55380 GCA_039877255.1 Loriculus beryllinus | reverse complement strand
GTCCCTGCTTATGGCAGGGGGGTTGGAACTAGATGATCTTAGGGTCCTTTCCAACCCTAACTATTCTATGATTCTATCACTTACCAAGGAGCAGCCACAAGGTTGAATTAGGGCAAAAGAGAGTAAAGTCAGGCCTGCGCTGCTGGATCTGAAAATAGAGAGAAAAATTAAAATATAAGATAAACCCAAAACTGCAAAGAAATGAGACGGAGAAAATTTGTCATTGAAGAGGAAAAAGCAGAAAAAGTGTGAAGAGAAAGGTTTTCTATTTTAAGTAATATAAAAAATACATCTATTCACATTCCAGTGTAAATGGTACGTGTATTTACCAAGTGATTTACTGAAGTACCTGTCACCAAGTAAAGTACCCGCAGTAAGGAGGTTTGATTGCTTGAGCTTGAAGTGAATGCAACACTTCAAAATCTGTAATAGGTAAGGTCTTAGTGAGCTGCTTAGAAGTCCTCATAAACTGAAACATGTAACATTATTTATATAGTACATATTGGTACAGCATGTTATAGCAGAGCTTATAATAATTTATTAGAGGAGAAAAAAGCTATCTCTATTAATAATTAATTCATTATAAATAATGTATTAAGAAATGCTCCTTTGATTTAAAGCCCATGCTGTTAATGTATGCTAAATTCTGATGTATTTGACGGTGATAAATCCAGGGAAATCTCACACATTTGCATCCTATGTGCACATATATGCTTGCGAACTGCAGAGGACAGGTGGAAATCTCACTGAAAATTATGTTTTTATAGGCTTGCAAAGGGAATGTGGGTTGCAAAGTGGAAAGGTGAAGTGCCAATGAGACCTGCAAAAAAAAAAGGGGGGTTCCTGTTTTACACTATCAAGAAAAGAAGCATTTCACAGCAGGAAGGGTTCACTAGAATCACTCCCTTAAAAATTGCCCTACTTCTGTGTTTACAGACATAGAAAGATTTTTCATAGCTGAAACTCAAGCACCTCTCACTTCTCCTTTTTACTAGCATATATGTTCCACATTTATGTTATCAGGATAAAGCTGAAATGAATGAGAGAATGTGAGAAAGCGCGTTACACTTTTCCAGACACTTCCTGAAACCAGCTTTCTCATAAAAAACTGATACTTTCAACATTGCAGATCTCTGGATATGTCAGTAAATATTGACAGAAATTTGTCAGCAGAGATTGTGAGTCAGCTCTGGCCTCGAATTTACAAAGCAACTTTTCATTCATTTATTAAAAAGAATAATCCCTGTTAGTCTATAAAGCACAGGCTTGGTGCAAGCTGCAAGAGCAGATGGAGTAATTTAATGCCTTTAAACTGTTGGACTGGTGACAGGTAGGATGCAGCGTCAGAGCAGAAACCTCCATCTGCTGTACTCATACCTTTGCGGCGAGGCAATGCCGAAGCAGAAGCGGTAGCGCAGGCATGAAATTAGGGACTGCAGAACTTGCCTGGGTACTGAGTGTATTAAAGGAGCAAAGGCCATGGGTCGTGGTCCACAAGAATCAAAAGAAAACTATGTCAAGTAACAGCACTGGGTCACAATTCATGATAAAAAAGCTATATTGTGACTGAGCTCTCTTTCATGCCCCAGTGCACAGGATAAAATAAACTTGGGTGTTGAAAAGAATCAGAGGTGTCTTTCCTGGTTTTAATTCAACTTTTAACCAGTTGCCAGAAGACTGGTTGGGGTCTAATACATCCATGCTGCTGGCTGCAATGCACTGGTCCAAGAAACTGTTTGCTGGATTTTTATAAGGCATCATATTCGCCCAGTGTTTTCAAGAGATTGTCAGTACCTAAAACTGCCTTTTAAGCCATTTGACTAAACTCCCTTCTTTTCCCAGCGTTCAGTCTCTTGTGATATAATAATATAGCTTTCCTTCACAGTCTCCCAGGGCTGACAAGACTTTAATTTCTAATTTAAAAAATGAGACAACATTCATTCTTAGAAAATATTCTTGGCTGCAAGTCTGTAAGACTTCTTTGTACAAAATGAGAGAAGAAAAGTGGTAAAAGTGGCTGTTTCCATTTCTAAGACATTTTCCAATAAAACATGGAGATATTTCTTCCTACATTGCTTCAGCTGACGAATTCATCATCTCTGCACTCCCATAATCTGCAAAATACTGGTTTTAAATGGAGGGTTACCCATCAAACTTTCTCCAACAAACAGTCCCTATGTTGTGTGTTCCACCAGTGCCACCATCCTTGCCTCCTGGGCTCAGATCCAGAGATGGGGAACACAGACAAGTGTTGCAATAGCATGCCCTTCTTTCCTGAACCCTCAGACTCTCAGCCTGGCTCTTAGATCCACACTAACCCCATTCAGAAATCTTGGTCATTGCAAGAAATTTCAGTTTAGCTTGTACTGGTAGGGGACCCTTTGAAAGTTTGCTACTCCATATATATACCATATGTATATATATTCCTACTGTATTGGGTTTGCATGGCAAGGTTTTGGTAGCGGGGAAGGAATGGTGAAAAGCTGCTAGAAGCTTCCCCTATGTTCAGTGGAGCCAATAGCCAGCTGGTTCCAAGATGGACCTGCCACTAGCCAGGGCCAGACCCATCAGTGATGTTGGTAGTGCCTCTGGAACAATAAACTGCAATGGCAGCAAGGGGAAGGAGTGAGAATATGAGAGAAACAACTCTGCAGACACCAACGTCAGTGGAGAAGGAGGGCAGGAAGTGCTCCAGGTGATGGGGCAGAGAGATTTCCCTGCAGCCCATGGGGCAGCCCATCGTGAGGCTGGCTGTGCATCTGCAGCCAGTGGAGGTCCATGGTGAAACACTTATATACTTGCAGCCCATGGAGGACCCCACACTGGAGTAGGAGAATGCCCAAATGAGGCACGATCCCATGAGAAGCCCGCGCTGGAGCAGGCTCCTGGCAGGACCATGGAGGCCCCATGGAGAGAGAAGCCCACACTGGATCAATTTGCTGGCAGGACTTGTGACTCTCTGAGGGACCCACACTGGAGCAGCCTATTTCAGAAGGACCGCACCCTGGAAGGGGCCCACACTGGAGCAATCTCTGAAGAACTGCAGCCTGTGGGAAGGTCTTCTACGCTGGAGAAGTTTGTGAAGGAGTGTCACTTATAGGGGGGACTCCACGCTACAGCAGGGAGGAACATGAAGAGTCTTCCCCTGAGGAGAAAGTTGCAGCAGAGACTGCTGCTGAACTGTGATGAACTGACCACAACCATCATTCCCTGTCCTCCTGCACTGCTGGTGGGGAGGAGGTTGGGAATTTGGGAGTGAAACCCAAGAAGAAGGGAGGAGTGGAGGGAAAGTTGGTTTTAAGATTTAGTTTTATTTCTTACTGTCCTACTGTGATTTGATTGGTAATAAATTAAACTAATTTCCCCACATCAAGTCTGTTTTGCCATGAAGGTAATTGGTGAGTGATCTGTCCCTATCTTGACCCAGCAGCCTTTTGTTATATTTTCTCTCCTGTGTTCAGCTGAGGAGGGAAGTGATAGAGTGGCGTTGGTGGGCACTGGGTGTCCAGCCAGGGTCAACTCACCAAACCTACTGGTATTGTTTTCTTATCAGGAAGAAAAGATACATAGCAGGGATGATTATCATTTAACTTCCATCTCCTTTATTAATTTATAATGGGTAATTTGGGACGCAAAAGTACTTCTTGCCAAAACCCAGAAATAGACAGTTCCCTTGTAGGCACTAAATCACTGCTCCTGGGATAATCAAGGTAGTGGGAACATTTATCAAGCTTTTACTAAATTTATGGCCCCTCCCTGAGGTCTCTGCTCCTGCCTGGTTGTGTGTCTCTGGGTGATGGAGAAATTTGGCCTCGTGGTACAAGTTTCCCCAGGGCAGAGCAGCCCCACAGGGGAGTGGGGGCTCTGGTTCAGCTCCTCATTGCCATTTTGGGGTGGCTGCGCTGCGGCATACTGCTTCATCTGCCCTCCTTGACTTTTTTAACCTCCTTTGAACCTGTGTGCCCTGCCCTGTGCCAGTGAGCTCCAGGGATGGATGCTGTGGTCAAAGGGATGGGGGTGAGAGTAACAGCTGTCTGCTGCAGGCAGGGCTGGCATCCCAAGCCAGGATCCATGAGGAGTTTTGCAGCTGTAAGACGCGGAGAGTGGGATAGCTGTTATCAGACAGGAGGAATACCAACACTTCCTGCTACGTGCCTAGCTACTTTGGGTTGAAGTTATTGTTTAACATTTTTGGACACAATATTCAGTGCTAATAGAAAACTCCCTCACCAAGTTTTCTCCAAAGAAGACACTTCTATGCTCCAGCAGGATTTCTGCAGAAATTGCCTACCATCTCTCCATCAAAAACTTTGAGGTTTCCTCTTGCTCCTGTGCACAGTGCTTGCACTCAGCATGGGGAAGCCCTGATCAGACCTCACAATGCTTGGCCATCCGTCCCTATCCCAAAATTTTGGAGCCAGCGGCTCCAATACACAACCAGCTCCATTTGAGGTCTTCCCCATGGATTAAAATAACTCCAAGAAGTAAATAAGGAAAATCTGATCTTAAAGCCCAGGACCTGAGAGTGTAATTTCCATTGGAAATCAGCTCTTGGAGGCGGCTGGCTGGCAAAGATGTGTCTCTGGGGACATGCCGGGAAGTTTGTTCTTGTAATGTTTTTGCTATTGATTTAAGGAGAAACAAGAGTTGGTTAATTATCTGTGGCTGTACTTAGCTTTGTTTTGTCTCTACTAATGACTGGGGCTGTTGTGACTGTACACTTTAATGTCTTTCAGATGCCAGAGGTCTTATAAACCCATGCCCCATACAGAGACCACCAGCAGAAAACAAACTTGTTGCTGCTTTGAGGTTGCAAATAGCAAATAAAACGATGCTCCTTCCCTTACTCCAAGCTTTCAGTGTGTATTTTTGTAAAGAACTGCAGGGCTTTTATATCAAACAAGCTTTTTTTTTTTTTTCCTGATTCAGCTACAGACCACTGAAGAATTGAACTTGTCCCTGTACAGGTACCTCTATAAATAATGAGACATATAATATTTCCACAGCTGTGCACTGCCAGATGGATCTGCTTTTTTAAGCTTAAAGTAACTTCCTTCCTTTGCAGGGGGAAAAGCCAATTCTGTCAAGTCCTATAAACTCATCCTTTCAGGAGTAGATGCGTCCTGGAGACCTGGCTTTGAACCTGGAGAAGAGACTTCTCAGGACTGTAGCAGTCACCAAGTGAGCCCTGAGAGGGGTCGGACAAGTGCATGGGAAGGTCCCTGATCCAGCCCTGCTTAACCCAGCCATTTGCAGGCAACAGTGATGATGGCTGGCTGCAGAAACCAGAGCTACCCTGCAGATCAGGACTTGGTTCTTCAGTGGGGCTGTAACAGAAACATGGCATTTATAACATCAGTGTGGCAATAGCAGGAATATTCCTGGCAGAGTGCAGGCTTTGTGTTGAGAGGGTAAATATTTTTAGGGGAGGTTTCCTATGTGGAATGGCCAGGCCCTTTTGTGCTTCCCATTGATGGCTGCTAAATATATAAATAATTTACATCTCCAAACCAATCTGCTCTCGGCTCTGAGCTGCTCTCAGCATGTTTAACCTTTCAGAGATGCAGCAGCTCCTGCAGGTGCACAAATGACATCTCCCAGAATCTGGCTGGGACTCTGCAGGCTCTCTGGGTAAAACAAGCCCAGCTTTGGGAGCCAGCCCAGACCATGTGCATCACCCAGGTCTAGGTCAGGGTGTAACTAGGGTGGCAGAGCTGTTCCCATGCCAGAGCCTTCAGCTCCTGGGAAAAGTAAGAGGCTCTCACTGCTATAGCACAACACAATAAATCTCTATCTAAATAACCCTCCAAATCCTGCTTTGGTCCTGTACTGCAGCAATATTCAGCCAGCAGTTCTGGGGATTGTAGGTGCCCACCTGGACCACAGGTGGACCTTTGTGCCATGCCAGCCCTGGACATGCCAGGCCCAATGCTCAGCCCCTCTCCTAATAAACTGTCCTCCAGCTCCTCCTGCTGCGAAAGCCTATCAAGTAAATGCAATTTTTTTTAGTAGCAATTACCTCTACCATGGACAGGAGTGCATAGGCAGAGCAAAATTACTGTTGTCTTGGCTTTTTCAGCTCTGGCTCATGCTCTGTAATAATTGTTAGTTCCCCAGCACAAGTGCCTGTCCCCTTTTTGCAGCTTTGGATGCACCTTTTCCTATATTACATCCCCAGAGCTTTGCAAGCGAGTTCAAAACACAGGCTGGATTTTACATGCCGTTTCACATTTCTGAGCCATGTCTGGGAAACTCAGCATGAGCAGGTGATCAAGAGCATGTTGTCAAAGGTGACATCAAGCAGATGAAGGGGAAAGCACAACGCGCTGAAGGTCTTCACCATGTGCTGTAATTGCTGGGCTCTTTCCATGCAGGTTTTCACGTTGCTGTTTCTCATCCTGCTTCCTGAGCCTCGGTGTGCCCTGGGGAGACGTAGTGGGGACTCCTCCGTGAGGGCTGGGGCATGCTGGGACTGCTTCCAAGGTTCTGGGTTGCCCCTCCTGGTGTCCTACCCAGAAAAGGAGATATACAGCACCCAGGTATGGGGTCCTGGTATCAGCCCATGCCCTTATAGCAAAGAAACCTCGATCCAGTGTGCACCACCGCACAGGGAATCAGGACAACACCCAGTGCCTTGCTTTGTTGGTTGCTGCCATGGCTGTAAAGCAGTGCTTCACCCTTGGGCTGGGGTGGGAAGAATGTATTTTTCAGCCTACTGCTCATCACACAGTTTCTTGGGCTGCCTGACTTAATTGCTCCTGCTCCCTGTCAGGCTTTGGGAGCGGTGCTTTCCCGCCTGTCACTGCAAAGAAAACCATTTCCCTCACTGCCCCTGAGTCCAGCTTGAAATTCAGCTAACAAAAGGTGTTTTTCAGCCAGAAGAGAACTACAGCTGGGCTGAACAGCCACCTTGCTCTGAGCAGCCCTGCCTGTCAGTGCCCTCTGCCAGCACACCTCCATCCTCGAGATGTGCCCGGTGAGACACACCACCCTGCTTCTCAGCACACTGGTTTAAATTACCTGATCTGGAAAGCTGTGACTGTTGCTTCATTTTTAGGCATTGCTTTTCAAACCCAATCCATTCCCATCCCTGCTCCATAACTGGGTGTAATCCCTGGGTAACCTACTTCCTGCTGCCAAAAGGGAGCTGCCACATGCAGCTGCAGGCACAGGAGCCTTGTTTTATTTTGCTGGTTTGCTTTGGTGCTGTTCAGCAGTCAGGGTCTCTGCTGAACACATGGACTATTTGCCAGAGCATTCCTCCTGAGTTTCATCCCCAATTTATCATTCATCCCATACTGAAGATGCTCGGCTCAGGGGGAAAAAAGGGATGAGAGGCCTTGTTTTGTAAATGTGCAAGAGCAAATTGGGTTTGTGCCTTGTGATGGTGCCGCCTTGTTTGCGGGTCAAAAGATGGGAGCCTTTATCTGCTGGCCCAAGCCTGAACCAGTTGACATGGCAATGTGCAATGTGCAATGTGCAATGTGCATATATATGATAAATAATTTGTTCTTTTCTCTTTAGAAGATCTCCCAAGGCACACCTTTGAAAACCTCTTTGCAATTGCATGAGGATACTATGGAATGATATGAAAAATAGCATTTTTAAAATAAACCCAGACAACTTATATCTCCTTTATCCTCATTTCTGTATGTCTCATCTCCCTTGTTTTGCACCAAATTCATGCTGGGGAAATGATAAAAATCTATAGCAGAGAATACATTTTAATTATCTTCTGAGATATGTGGCTGTTGTTCTGGATGGTCCCTGAGCCTGTGGGCTGGGGTCGACTTTGAAAGAGGGCTCAAAAAATCCCTGCAAGGGGTGCTGGCTGTGCATCTACCTGCAGCGCTGCTGCCAATACCCAACAGTGCTGCAGGCTTTCCCTGCTTCAGTCCGGTGTGGACCCAGGATTCAGCCTTATCCTTTTTGACTGGAGACCACACTCTTGGTTGTGAGAGCAATTGATGATGAAGAGGTGCAGGGGACACAGGTTGATTGGGTGATGGGGATTGGAAACCGTCCAAATGCTTGGACAAGTCTGCTTTCTATGGACTACTTCATTTGAGGTCCTGGCATCTGTTTGCCTATGACTAATGAGGTCTTCAGGCTCACTACATTTTGCTTTGAGGTCACTTGTGCCACCAGGAGGTTTAATCTTTGCCAAGCACCATGGTGCAGTGGTGATGGTGATTTTGGTAGAGTCAGCCCTGACCACCCAGCCATGCTGCAGATGGCACCGGTGACCCAACCACATGGTGCTGCTGGCATTTCCCATTTTAGCTCTTCTGCCAGACATGATTTTCAGGCAGGAGTCTGCCTGATATCTGCCAAAGGCATGGCCAGTTTGAGGGCATCTGGAGATCTGCTCTGTGGTGCCACAGACCTCTGATTTGCCCCAGCAAATCCCGCAGCACTCACCCAACCCCGCCATCCTCCCAGGAGAGGGACAGAGATTATGTTTAAAACACAGAGTCTGAAGCGTTTCTTTAATGATGCGATATATTTTTTATCCAAGGACAAATCAGAGTGAAAAGGGTTCTTTAATAGAGGAGAGGCTTTTTAAATACAGAAGCCCAAATATGGAAGCACATTTAGTGGTGCTGGAGAACTAGGATGCACAAACAAAGGAGCTAGGAGGAGGGCAAGGCATTACCCATTAATTGTTTTTAGTATTTCAAATACTACTTGGGGATTTCAAATGAAGCCAAAGCCATGTGGATTTTACGCAGTGGCCTGGAACCCCTGGGCTTGCAGCCATTCCCAGCAGCTAGCAACAGCCTGGGAAGCTAAAGAGGCCATGCAGGCTCAAATGGGCATCTTCTGCCTTGTGTCAGCTGATGCTCCAGACTAAGGATACAGGTTTCCAGCCTCTCCTGGTCTGGGCAGTGCTGGCAGCAAGCTGCAATCAATGGTGTGCAGGGCTGAGGAGCAGTGAGTGCTGGAAATTAACGGTTTATTATTCCAGGGCCTTCAGAGGTCAGTGCAGGGATGAGGCTGGAGCCGGTTCCCTGGATATTGCACTTCTCAATCCCCTCTCTCATTAGATTTTCTCTGTGTGGATCGTTAAGAAGGAGGGGAGAAAAGGGCAAAACAGGGCTCATCTGGAGTCAATGGTTACATTACTGAGGGCTTTGGCTTGTCCTGCTTTAACATCAGGCTAGCTCCTGCCCCTAAAATGTCACCCTAAGGCATCCAGCAGGCTACCAGCATCTATGTGAGCTGTACACAGGAAACCAGAGATAGATACAAGCAATGCTGATGCTGTAGATGTGTGACAAGGTGCTTTCTTAGTTTAATTAGTAGAAATATAATATAATCCTGTGGAAGCACTGCCCTTGGTTTAGTCTCCTACAAATCATGCAAGCATGCACTGCAGCAGGCTGCTGATAAATCAAATCTGGGCATTGCGGGGCCAGGCGAAATGAATCCCAAATCTTGACATTTGTTTTGACACATCATCTCCTTGTGTGTCTGAATGGTGCAGTCATGGCTTTTGCTCTTTACACAGCACACCTGGGTCTGCATGGCTGAGATTGCTGCTGAGGTCATTACACAAAAATGTGAACTGCCTATTTTCAAATTAATAGCACATGGACCCAATCTCTAGGCTCTTGGGCATAAGTTCAAAAAAATAAAGATATAAAACTTGGGTGATTTACTGGACCTTTCCTAGGCTGAAGTGATTAATTGTCTGATTTACTGGTTCCATTTTTTTTAATGCTGAAACTGATGTAAAAAAATTAAATGGATTGTAGAGGAAATGGTTATCTCAAATGCCTTCATCATACTGCTAAGTAGAAAAAAATGATATTGTTATGGATAAATTTTAAATATTAACATTCTGACTCGTTTCTGTGTGGCCATGAACAGAATTGTGAGCACTGCCTGACTGATGCGGACGAGCTCAGTGTTGAATGTTTGAGGGATGCGATTCACGGATGTGAGCCAGTCAACTCACGTTAAAATCCTCTTTCTAATCAGCCAGAAAAGGTTTTAGGCCATGGTGAAAAAACATCTCTAAAACCATGGTAGAGTGAGAGCATCTGGCACAGTATCAGTGACTTCAGGAAAGTCATCCCGGATGTCTCAAAGACAGACAAAAGACCAAGGGCAAAGGATGTGCCTTTGAGGTATTTATTTGGGTGGTGAAACGGGGGTCACAGCAGAAACACGCTTCCATGTGTCTGTTGGTCCTTGCAAGCAACCTGGGCTGAGGACATGTTGGCAGGAGATGGGTGCTGCTTTGCTGGTGCTGCTTGGGGCTCCCTTGAGGTGCAAATTCACAGCTGGCTGTGCTGGCTGCCTGGCTGGTGTGACACCCACTGTCACACGAGCATAATGAAACACAGAACCTCTCTGCAGTGCCAGCTTTTCATCCTGATCTTTTCTTAAAGCGCTAGCAAATGTTTCTGTCTCTGTTCAGATCCGAGATCTTGTGATATTTGTTTTACAATAAAAGCCACAGTGGGAGAGCAGTGAGGAATACCTCTCTTCAGCATTTCTTTTGCGGTAGCCCCTTATATTCCTTGCCGTGTGCTGCACATCTTTCCACCATGGTTGTCTGCTGTAGGACACAGCACGGCAGTGCACGAAACATAGGCAGCAGCAGCCTGGGTCTGCTCTGTCCTAGCTCTGCTGGGAGCCCCAACCCTCCTCACAGCTTTGCTGAGCTGGTTTCACCTTTAAAGCATGGTGATTACTGTAATGTATAATATATGTATTGCAATAAGCAGGATATTAAAAATAAACGCTTACACAACCGCATTGATATTCTACTTAATCCAACAGAAAAAAGTATTGATTTCAAAAAAAAGTGGGGAAAACCCCTAAGTTACTAAAAATGAGCTGTAGGCTAGTGAGGGGCTTTGTCCTTTGTCTTCCCCTGAAATTTGTCCCTTAAATTAGGATTGCCTGATTCTCGGGGGTCACTGGGTAGCACCTCAATATTCAAGGGGAAACCCCTTGAACCACTGCACTGGAGCATTAAGCTTCTTGATTTTGTTTGTATTACAGTTAATCATGAGCTTGGCTTTGCTAGGTGATACATCTCTACCCTGGAGCTATGAAATGTTCCTATACACCCAGCAGATTAGCACCTCCTTAGTGATTAAACAAGTTTTTGTGAAAACGCTGTCTTTAAAGCTGTGCTATGTTTTCTCACTCATTTCCTTGGATGAATTTGAATTAGCAATAAGAGGTCTACCAAATGAAGCCCAAGACCAGTAAGCCCCATAAGCCTTGTTTGTGAATGGCTGGGTTTTCTGGGATGCCATCAGGGACATGGCATCAAGGACATCATGCTGTTGCCTGGCCTCTGTCCTGCTCTGAGAACCCCGCAGTGGAAAGGAGCCCTGAGTAACCACATCTGTTTTGCTCTTCATAGAGCCTTCTTTTCTCTCGGTATCAGTGGCCTGATCCTGACACTGCAGCCAGGCAAGGATTGCTCCACTGGAAACCCAGGAAAGAGTTAATTTTCAAAATTTGGAACAGTATCTGTCACGTGCAACTGCTCTGTAATTACGACTTTTTCTGCTTCTTAGAAAAAGGTTATTACAAGAGCCATTTAATCTAAAAGGCCAATTATATTAAACCAGTCACTTCCATACTTAGATCCTCCCTTACACACACACTATTGTGTTTGCTATAAATTTAGCAAATTACATGGAAGCTTTGCTTAGTGAAAGCTTAAAAATATGATTACTACTTGCATTGATGTAAGCATGAACAGTCCCAGGAAACATCTATACTATTTATTGCAGTGGGTAGCCCTAGTCTCACTCAGCTTTAGGGAAATAATTGGGGCATAGGGTCTTGGTACCTCTCCTCTGCACCTGTGCACGCTGGAGGGGCTCCAGACTCCAGGTCTGAAGGACACTAGGAAACAGTGAATGTAGAGAAGCTGAATTTGCAGCTGGTGTGTTCAGTCAAGGTCTGGGAGCTGCAGGTAAAAGCACCTATCCAGGCTCATCAGTGCACTGCGTTTTGCAGATTGTTTCAGCGAGGCATGAAACCCAAAGCAATTACAAATCTTGTAACTGGTCCTCACTGAAACCTTACATAGGGAAAGCATGCTGAAAACTTACTGATGTTTTAAATCACATTTATGCTGTCTGAAAGGGGCAACACTTTCTTCCCAATAAAATAATGTTGTTCTCCCTGACCCATGATCTACAAGGACAAATAATTATCTTGAAGGACATGTAATGGAGAAAAGGGTACAGTTTCAGAGCATCTCTTGCATATATGGTAGTAATTGATTCTAAGCACTGCTCTGGATGATGAGCTCATTAGGAAGTGAGCAGCACAGACACAGCTCCCTGGGTATCTGCTGCAGAGTGAGGAATGGCAGTTTTACAGGAAATTGAAGAAAATGTACTCATGTGGTTATATTAGCTCAAGTTTTTAAACTGTAAGATGTCATTTTATCAATACTTCTGAAACAATTACTGCACTGTAAAAGGGACAGAGATGGGAGGAAATGAGAACAAGTGAAGTCCTAACTTGGCACACTGTCCTGAGTCTGCCATAGGCTGCTTCGCATATGTCAGGTATGGGGACAGGGATGGTGTCCTTGCAGGCAGCATCCAGACTGAGTTGGCTCAATATCAGTGGGAGTTAAAACTCAAGTGTGATGCTGAGCAAAAGCAATGTTGAGTCAGATGAATTGTTGCTCCTGCAAAAAAACCATCATCTCTTGTTGATGGCTTTATGAATCTCGTCCCTCATGCAGCTCAGGCTCCTGGGACACTGCCTGGCCAAATTCATTTTCGGACTCTGAGCGCTGCAAACTCTGTAAGTAACAAGGATGAAGCTATGAATTGCTTGTGAGGATTCCAATGAAAAGCTGGAGCTGACTGGGTTTGAGCACTGGCAAGCATGGTATCACTGCAATGGCTTTGTGCTCAGCCAGGAGAGCCGCAGGAAATCCAGAGTCTCTTTTAATTCCTTGAGCAATGTGAACCTCAAATGCTGATGGTGAATTCCTTCCTACCAAGGAGAAATGCTTGGGCTGGGGAATGGTGCAAGGCAGAGCTTTCCTGCTCCTCTATGTCCCTGGAGTAATACCCAGCAAATCAATTCTGCCAGTGTTAAGCACTAAAGATAGAAATGCCCCATACAGCAAAGAGCACGTACGGATATCTATAATACTCCGTGGCCGCAGGCTGAGGTAAGAGCTTGAGGGTCATTGATTGCTTCCATGATTTGTAACTGTCTGGAGCTGAAGAGCAACATCAGGTGACCCATGAATGTTACCATTGACATGGCTATTTATATACCATCCCCAGTTAATGCCACCATTCTGATGAGCGTGAATAAATACCACTGTAGAAATCATATCTGAATTGCTATTAGAAGTGTATTCTGGGGGAGATGGTTTTCTTTGCAGCTAGTTTCCACCTTTGCGTGCATCACCCGTGCCACCTCTCCCACCAAGTCTCAGTCCCTCTGTGCTGGGTTTAGACAGCCGTGTGGAAGGGAGCTTTGGCTTCCCTTGCTGCAAGAGCTCAGAGCTTTCAGAGCCTTCTCTGGGTCAGGAATAAGTTAAGGCAACCCGGAGGCTGCTCTAAGATGTGCCTTTTTTCCAGGGACCTGGTGCAGGGAGCCTACTGGTGCACAGGAGTCAGCCAGAGAGTGCAAAATGCCCTGGAGACACTGAGAGTTGAACTCCTTTGGTTTGTTGGGAAGCTTAGGTGATGAGATGACAAAGATTAGCCATTGAAGTTTGAATATTATTATGTTCAAAAAAGAAATTGTGATGTGTGAATTCAAAAGCTTCAGGTGAGCTGACATATAATTTTAATTCAGAATCACTGGTTAAGGGTCTGGAGCCCCAGTACTGCCTCCCTTCCTTCAACTTCACTGAATCAATGGCACCATGGGATTAAAAGGTTGGCTGCCTAGATCTTTTATTTATGCAGTTATTTAATCTCATGCCACCAAGGTAGGTGTTTTAAGATTAAAACCTTCCTTATTCTCAAAAGTTATGATAAATATTGATGCAGCATTTCAAATAGGACATGCATAGGCAGGTCTCTGTGAGGGCTGGAAAGCAGCCAGGACTCCTTGCAAGACTTCAATAAAAAGCAAAGAGAGCTCTACAAAGGGTGAAGACGAATGATGATGCTAACAAGCTTGCCAGGCTCTGAAAACACAGGCTGGCAAGCATCTGGTGAGCATCCCAGCGGGCGGCTGGGAAGGGCTCTGTGCAAACTTCTGTTTGACTTTATAACATCCTTATGAATTGGTTTTACAAGATCAAGTGGAAAAACAGGAGAAGGGAAGATATCATAATTTCAATAGTAAGTGGCCCGAGGCTTTTGTTTCTAATAAGTGGACAAGCTCCTTTAAGCCTGGTAATTAATGTGATGGATCTTTTCAATTTTATCAGCCCCTTCTGTGACATTATTCTTTAATCTGCACAGCTCCAGCTTTCATTAAAAAAGAACCCAGTGACAACGAGGTAAACCTGCTCAAAATGCTGCCACTAATCCCAGCTGCTTGGGCATTTCCCTGTGATTGCTTTTGCATGGTATTTCTGTACAAACTGTTTAGTGCACTAAACACATCTCTGGTGGTGTCATGGCTTCTGGATACCTTAATCAAGGGCTTTACAACTTCATACAAATATTGTATCAGGAGAGAAGGGATTCTTGATGGTCTAAATTTGTGAGAAGCATATGTCTTTCTTCCAGCTTTTGTTGCTAAGTTAAATTACGGCCTCTAGGAGAGTGGTGCAATGGTTTTATTGCTTTCTAGAAGCAATAGCATTTCTTTAATGCTTGGGCCATTTTTCTTCTTGTCACAGGTTGGCATCTCTCTTGAGATGGCTGTCAGTTGAGAAGGATCATGATCTCTTCCCAAACAGACGTCCAGATCCGATGCATGTTGTACCACTGGCTGCCAGCTCTGCCCATGCAAGGTTTGGATCACACTTAACCATGGCCAGCAAAGCAACGACCCCAAAACTGAGCTTTTTGCTTCAGAGGGTGCCTGTCCCAGGGAAACAAACTTCAGAGCTGCTACTGCCATGAAATGTTGAGGATGACCAAATCCTCCCAAACATAGAAGCCAGGTTTATTCTAGGAGCCAAATTTATCTAAGTCCTTGGCATGACATCTCCTTCTGCTCACAGCTTGGAAGGACTTCTCTCCTGCATTCTGAAACTAGTGATAGCTGCTGGGGTTTTGGCAGTCTCAGTATGTATGTTATTCATGGCAACCATTGTTGCATCGATGCACGCATGAGTTAGAAAGAAGTGCCAGCATGGTCATACACTGCTGTACAGGTTTGTATGCATGCTGGAACCACAGGAGCTGAGATTTAAGGCTCTTTTACCAAACCAGCTGGGCTGGAGGTAACGTAACGTGAGTTCATAGGCACTCATCAAAGCAAAAGAAGAAAGACTGCAATCCAGAATTCGGAATTGCTTCTTTGGGGGGTATTTATTGGCATTTTTTATAAAAAAAACCTGTAAAATTTTTAAAAAGAGGTGGTTCAGTTATTAATGCTGCTTGCTAACAGCCTAGTAGAAAATGGGTTTTGAGGTTCTTCCTCTGAACACCTGAGCTTGAACAGGGGCTGCAGGCTAAAGGAAGGCAAAGCCATTGGCAGAAACCTTTCAAGCCTAATAAGCACCTGGTGCTCCAATGCTTTCTGTCACACCTTGCCCCCTTTGTGGGGTGGAACAGCTGCAGTGCCATGGGGATGGGTGGGGTGGTAAAGCCAGGGGTGGCTGTCCTCGTGCATCTTGTCCACACTTACATCTCGGAGCTGCCTTTCTCACTAGTGCTGCTTGGGGCTGTCCCTGCAAGGTGCACAAGCAGCTGACAGAAGTAAATTAAGCTCATGAGTAAATTAAATTAAGGCCATCTTAATTCTGAAAAAGGCTGTCCACACAGGGACTTAATGAGGTTTAACCAATCCACTTGAGAAATTAATTCAGATTAAGTTCTCTGAGCACACCTGGGTAGGCAAGCTTGAAGGAAAAGAGGAGAAGGTGGTTCAGCAATGGGCTTACTTAAGGTGAGAGGGTTCTGTGGCAAGTTAGATGCAAAGCAAGGGCTGCCTGAAGGCATGGGGGGCCTCCTTAAAGCCAAAACCTGCCCTGAGCAGAATGGCGGGTTTTCCTGGGAAGACTTCTCACTGACCAACTGTGTTTATGGGAGAAAAAGTATAGAAATCTTTAGCTAAGTGGGAGCCCAGGTCACCCCATGAGGTGATGCTCATGTTGGGGAGAGCCCTGTGCTCTCAGGCAAAGGTACTTTTTCCCCATTTTTTTTTTTTTTTTTTAATGCCAGACAGGAAGTATCTTGATGTAATATTTAACATGGAGGCCTAGGGGACTTGGCATGATTGAAGACAGGCTCTTCATTTTGACAGCTTAATGCATTTTACATTATGATGCCACTGCATCCTTCTATTTATGCAGAGCAATCCAATGATACATCTCCTTTTCCAAATCCTCGCATGACATACAAATACTGTCCCTTTTTGCTCCTGACCCAATCTCCTTTTTCTTTATAAGATTTTGGTCATCTGAAATCTTTTAGGTTTCACTAAATGTAATCTGATGGCAAAGAGGAGGAGAAACCAAGCAAAGCCAAATCTCACCAATAACTACTTTGATGTATACTTACTGGATTACTGTGAAAAGCACCTTTGGTTGAAGTAGATTATACCTAAACCCATGCCTTTGATACAGACAGCGAGGCATTCACTGCGGATGGGTTTAGTATTCTGCTCAAATTATTTTGAGTAAAGAAGAACAATAAAATTTGTAAAGGTATGTGACAAAATGAAATTTTGGGCTGTAATGATCACAGCATTTGCAAAGTATTTGCTTGTCAGTTATAGAAGAAAAGAAAACAAATAACTTTACATGTTTATAATGAGAACTCACTAAAGTTAGACTAATTTGAGTCATTACTAGAGCTAGCTGGGCTGCATGAAAGAGAGGAAACAGGAGAACTAGGGCTCCTGAGTGGGCACAGGAGGCTCCTGACCTGGCCCAGCTGTATATATATATATACACATTATATATCTGCGTAACCATACCTATATATATGTGTCTCAGCCTTTGTGTGAGGGCTGTTCACACCTGCATGTGGATTGTCTGTGCAACCAAATGATTTCCAAATGGCCTGTATTCCATCCCAGGTTGTAGCAAGTGTCCTAAAATTTTACATTAACCCACCTGTAGTCTAAATAATACTCTGAGCAAATTAAACCTGCATTTTGGCCTACTGTAGGAATACATGGAGCAGCTCTTGAGTAAAAGGGGCCCTTGAAGGTGGTGGCCAGGGTGGGAAAGGCTGACTGCTGCATTTAGCTGTGTGTTTACTGTCAAGAATGGCTATTTTGCCATTTATTTTTTCAACGTATTGAGAGACTGTCTGGCTTGGGGATTTTGGAGCTACATTGCTAGAGCCAGAAAAGCCACACACATCTGTATGCCTGTGATGTGCCCAAGATCAATACGGCTGTGAGCATGATCTGAAAGCCTGAGCCCCCACCTACTACACAAATGCACCGAGCGATAAGCAGCTGCTAGTGGAGAAGGACCTGGTGCAGAAAAAAATGTCACCACGTGAAGTGATATGCAATTCTCAATGAATAAATCCAATATATTCTATATAAATCTCTTATTATAGCCTGTTTTATTGAACCGACCAGCATGTTTCTCCACTTGAGAGACTGTGGAGAGCCTTATTTATTAGCACTGCAACATGAGAGCATACCTGTGCCTTTGTCTGCGTTAACTCACTTGTCTTTGTGCAGCTGCATGTGTTCATGTTCTGACCCTGTGCCTTTACTTTGGAAGGTTTATAATTTAGGCACAAAACAGTTGTTCCTAGCTGAAAATTAGGAGGTGCCAGCTGTGTACATTAGCCTGGGAGAGGAGTGTCTTTAGGGAGTTGCTGTTTACGGAGGAGGATGGGGGTGATGCTGGCAGCACGGATGTACTCACTGGCCAGTGTGGAACTATGGTGTCCCATGTGGAGTAAAAGCATCTTTTCAGGCAGAGGGACCATATTCAGCACCGATAGCACCAGTGGGGCAGGAGAGCTCATCACCTACTGCTGTGCATGTGAGGCTCATCATAAAACCTTATGTCTCAGAGACAGCCTAGGTATATGAAGCAGCTCAGCATACATGGAATGGAGTTCTTTTCTTGGGTGTATAAAGTGATTTTTCCCTGCACAACTGTCATGGTTTAAGCTCAGCCATATATCACACAGTTGCTCTCTCACTCCCCCCTCTTTCCTTCCCCCACTCCTGGAGGGATGAGGAGGAGAATCAAAAGAATGTAACTCCCACGGGTTGAGATAAGAACAGTCCAGTAACTAAGGTATAACACAAATCACTACTGCTGTCACCAATAGTAATAATGATAAGGGAAATAACAAGGGAAGAGAATACAACTGCTCACCACCTGCTGGCTGATACCCAGCCCAACCCAGGCAGCGATCTACCCCTTCTGGGTAGCTGCCTCCCAGTTTATATAGTGGGCATGACGTGCTGTGATATGGAGTACCCCTTTTGCTAGTTTGGGTCAGGTGTCCTGTCTCTGCTTCCTCCCGGCTTTCCCTCCTCCCTGGCAGAACATGAGACTCAGAAAGTCCTTGGTCAGAGTAAACACTACTGAGCAGTAACTAAAAACATTGGTGTTATCAGCGCTGTTCCCAGGCTGAAAGTCAAAAACACAGCACTGCACCAGCTACTAAGGAGAAAAAAATGACTGCTACTGCTGAACCCAGGACAGTATGTCAAATCCAAAATATGGCTTAGCCTTTCCTCTTTGTTACATCTGTGTATTTGTGCTTTCTACATGCTGGGTGGTCTAATAGAGGGTACCGTTTTTCTCTACAAACCAGAGTTCCTAGTTAAAATACAGGACTAGGCAATTGTTTACTAATAAGTTTATGGAGGGACCGTAGCTCAAAACTTAATCCTGAGGGAAGGCCAGATCTGGATCTATAAGATAGACTTGGAAATGCTCCCTTTTTTGGCAGCACAGCTATTTGAAGAAAGAAGGAATGAAGTGAATCCTTTGTTTAATAGTATCTGGGACTGGGTTTTTCATAAATAATTTATAGAGAACAAGCTGTAATCTCTGTGGTGTCAATATAAGGATAACTGAACGAACTCTTTAGCTAAATAAAAGATTTCAGTTTCCCTTTTCTGGTCTCAAGTTTCCAGTATGCATTTCCACCATTGTACTGCCTACATGGTTGTGAGTATCAGGTTCTGCACTTCACAGCAGTCAGTTTAAAGGCAGTGGAGTGTGCAGGGTTTTAAATTTTTCTGGTTAAATTTCTAATGTTTGTCCCTAAGGTAATGAGTATTTTATGGTTTTGTTTGTATTTTCAGGCATAATGTTTTTAACAACGGTTTTATTCCGAAAGAGAATTCCTGGAAAGCAGTGGATTGGGAAGTACAGGCGACCAAGAGTGGTTACCCTTGCAATGAAGCAAGCAATGATCCGAAGGTTGGAAATTGAAGCAGAGAATGAATATTGGCTGAGTCGACCTTACCTGACACGGGAGCAGGAGTACAAACATAACACAGAAGAGAGACATGCAAGATGGGAGGCTTTCAAAAGCCGGGTGAGAGCCAAGTTGCCTGAGCACAGATATATCAGTGATGACTTAAACCACTTAAATGTGACAAAAAAGTGGACAACTTGAATAATACAGCATATTTGTGTTTGGCATGTATTACGTGCTGCCGTGGCATCTGATGCTGTACCTATTATGGTAGTTTTGTAATTCAGTGTAATATGAGTGGATGGCAAATGAGCCTCTGCTGTGGTGTACAAAATCTCACATTAAAACAAGGCTTGTGGAACTGTGTACGTTTTCTTATTGTCTCTTCAGAAAAGACAGCTCTTCTTATGGCACTCTGCCATATGCCTGCCTTCTGTTCTTCAGGGGCGTTGCATAAACCAGCGTGAGTTACCAATTGCAGTGAACTAGATTTATAGCTTCATTAATTTCCTTTCGAAGGCTTGGAGAAGGTGCCTGTCCTATTGAAAGGGATTATTTGCTGGTACTGACCAGGTGGCTCTTACTGGTTGCTTCCCTTTCTGAAGGGGTACTTCTGTATACATCAACACATGTCTGAGGCAACTGATGATAATTACATAGTGCTGGCTTCATCAGGCATGCAAGGACCAAGTTGAACTAGAATTACAGAGAGGTGTATGAGGCTGGAACTTATGGAGTACTGTAAAACACCTAGTTTTAAATTTTCTGGAAAGAATTGTTGAATTTAAATGCCAGTGTCATTGTCATGTCAGTGTCAACTTTGGTGTTAACTACTCTCTTAAGAGATAATTTATGATCTAAAAGGAACATAGCTGATTCTTGTTTGAGTGGCAGTCTGATTTCTAAGTCATGTTTAGTGTCCTGAAGGACATAGTAAGCCACAAGCCGGAGGTTTCTTAGTTCCCCTCTCAAGACCAAGTGACCTGAAGGAGTCAGGAGTGCACAATCTTACTTTTGTTACAGCTGGAGTGTAAAAACCAGCATGGTTACAAAATGCTTCCCACCAGGCAGGTTTTCTCACTGATCCAACACACACGTGTTACAGCTAAGCCATTTCCAGATTCTTTCACATATTTTTATTAAGTTTTTGTTGCATTCACTGGTGAATTCAAGTGTCAAGTCCATTCATGTTTTATCACATTGGAAAAGAGGCCTAAAATGATACAACCCTTTATTTCAACACAAACTATACTTCAGAAAAGTATGAACAGGTCTGAACACTGATGTACAAAATCCTGAATGCACTTTTAGTGGCTATAAATGGCTTAAGATGACATTTATGGGAGAATATGTATGGAGAAATTGCACAATACAATTAAAAAATGAAGGAACTTCCAGGCAAAGCAGTGTGATTTTGTATTTAATTAATTTATAAAAGCCCCTTTTAAAAAGTTACTTCAAGTAATAAACTATAAGTGGCAACATGTTTTCTCTGTGCATAGGACTAGTCCTATCTGTAACATATAAAAAAATAAAATGTGCTGTTATTACATAGATCTTTTACACTTCACCTCAGATTTCAATACAGGTCATGACAAGTTTAGGCAGCACAACTAAAAACAAGCACATGGAAGTAGAACAGTTGGGACATTTCGAGTAGTGCAAATGTTGAAGACCCTTGTTGGCAAATACAACCGTAACTGCAGAGAGAACACAGTGACATTTCACCTGTCCAGGTTAAAGAGGGGGCAGGTGTCACAGCAGGGATGCTGCCTCCTTCCATGGTAGTTTGATGACTGTAAATTGATCAGAAAGGAACCTGCTAAGCACCTGAGTTGTCAGCTAAGCAACATAAAGGGAGGGGAGTCTGCATGTTGCTGTTAATGCTTTGGTGCCAACAAAGGTGATTCCAGCACTTCATTCCCCAACACGTCTGCCTCGCTACTGAGCACATGCTGTTTCTTAGGACAGGGTATGAGAAACACCCAAATCAAAGAAAACAACCCTGTAAACATTGTCAGACTTCACTACCTCATGGAAACAAGATTCAAGTAATTGCTGCAGAAAACAAACAGCCAAACACTGCTTTGAATCTGCATTAAAAATAACTACAACTTGCAGCTTTGCTATGTTTCATGAGTAATGGAATTAAGAAAAAATGCATATAAAAAGCTGTCTCTATAGACAAAATAAATTGATAGAAATTACTGTACTAAGCATGTTCAGTGTTAAATCACTTCATATGCAGCTGTCCTCTTTGGTGCCATTTAGGGCTATAAGAGCTTCATGATGGTGCACACCTAGTTATTTGGTAGGTACTGTGAAAGACTTGATCTGCACTGAGTGAAAGCAGCCACTGCTTGGAGCTTCTAGAAATGCATACTTGGATTGCCCAGCTGTATACAGTTTCAGACAGTGGCCTCAGAGAACTTAATGAAACTCAAAGTTGGTTTGAATTTTTTTATTAAATATGGTCAGTCAGTGTTTCAGATCCAGGTGGGTCTGGTTAATCAGTGTCAGAATCTGTGACTTGGTAAATTTGCCAGACACTAATGCTGCTGTAAATGCTGGTTTGTAACTCTTCTTGAGGCTCTGGTAAGCTAAAAGTGGATCATACTTCAGATCAACCAAGAACTTCTTTGAGTGCATACTGAATAGTATTGAAAGTAAAACCTCCAAACGCCAGAAGATTAGTTACAGTTACAGAAGAGCCACAAGAAGTCAAACAAGGGAAGGAACAGTACCTGAAAAGCGTAGCCATTTAGCACCCTGGAGAACAGGGCTGGTTTCTAAGAACAGTGTACCAAAAGCAGTTTGGAACCTGCAAATTCCACATTCAGGAGACAGCTGTAACAAAGTTACCGTAATCTCTACTTAAATCACTAAAAATAGAAGTTCCCAAACGCTCTAAAATAACCCTCTCAATATTTAAAGTGGAAGTTTTTAATCAAAGGCTTGTGACGTATATAAGCAGTGGGTGACACTGCAGGCTCGGGTGATGCTGCAGCAAGCCTGTTACGGCAGAAAACAACACTTCTTCCTGCCCTGTCCCTGTCAAGTGCCTTTGGTAGAAGCAGCAATGGTGTGTGGTGTGCACTCCGAATAGATAATCCTAAGGAAAAAATCAGTTTGAAGTATTTTCTATTAATGGCTCTTTCTTTTGCCTCCTCTTCACAAGTACAGGCTTATCATTGCAAGACAATTCAGAAACCCAGAGGACAATTCACACTGAAATCTTGCCCTGCCTCAGGCTTCTTTTTGTTTTTTACACTGGGAGTTCAGTAACATTCTGTGTGTACGACTCATGTGTGTATGTGGTTTTAAAAGAAAAAGCAGTACGAATTACTAAAACATGGTTTCTAATTGCAGCCAACGTCAGCTATCCTGCAATAACTGCTATTTATGGCTTGCAATAGTAATTTGATGGATCTAAAAGCTTAAGGGCTGTTACTTTTAGTGGCAATCTAGATATTTTCAAGAGTGCTGATACGCAGTATGTTAAAGCACAAAGCCAGCATGTACAACATGACCCAGCACCCTGAGCAGTTGGTTTCTCAGGATCCATCTTCCTCCTGTTCTTCTTGCAGCATTCACTGCAAGTTCTCAGTGGATGGAGCAAAGGGCCCATTTCCTGGAGTACCCCTGACAGTCCCCAGCCACTGCTAGCAGCAGTACTGAGGTTTGCTTGAACTCAACTGCCAAAGAACTGCTTGCCCTCCCCAACTTGGGGAGCACTTGTGTGGGCTTTATTCCTCTCTCCCTCCGTTACAGTTACTATTATGCTTTTAGTTATTAAAGAGTTCTTAAACTATATAGTTCTTAAACTATCCAGAGGTTTTACCTTTTTTTGATTCTCCCAATCCCACCAGGGACAAGCGAAGTGAACATGTGGCTGTGTGGTACCCAGTTGCTGTCTGGGGTTAAACAGTGACAGCATGTATGTATTACCTCAGCTGTAACTTACTAATGTAGTAAAAGCCACAATACCCTGAGTCCTCCATTAAACTTCCACCAGTGTTTGGGGGTTGCAAATCTAGGTATTCAGAACAAGCCACTTAAACATGCAGCCTTCTACCTCTGTCATCTCCAAGAAATTTTGCTTTTGCATTACTGCTGCAAGCTTATGTTCAGATGAGTATTTCTCACTTGACACTCGAGTAGAAAAAGCCAAACCTTCCAGATTAATGTGTAGCAAATGTTTTTGTAAGTTTTAAAGTTAGGAAATGCAAAATTCCTTGTACAAAGTTTGAAGAAACTCTCTGCAACTTTTATAAAACATTCAAGTTTGGACCATTACTTCTATCTCAAGAACATCCAACAGTGACCAAATCATGTCCATCAGTTCTTGAGGTGTTCTTGTTCTAGAAGATTAATATCCAAGAAAAATTTATTATTTCCAAAGAAAAAAACCCCAACTTATTCTAAACCTTACAGTACTCGATACCTGATTATCTCCATCATAAACATATTACTGGGCTACTACCTTCAGTTTGTATCAAAAGGGCTCACATCTGTTTGTTATCAGTATCAGCTGAACATCAGAAAAGTTACACTCAGGGAAGTAGTACTTATTTTTTCCAGGTGCAAAATTCCAACACCACCCAAAGAGGAGATACCAGTCTTCTATAGAGGACCAAGGGGAAAACCAACCATGGTGTTTGCTGTTTGTCTTGAGCTTAGAATGGACTTTATTCTGCACACAGGAAACATTTTGCCTTCTGGGAACAGGTACATCACTGCATGAAGCACTCAATCTTTAGCGATTTCAGCATCACAAACTGGACTTGGACGTGGCAGACTAAAGGATACATGTTTTCAGTGTGTTAATACGGATGCACGAGCCAACACTAATTTTCTTGTAAGTACTTGATGTTTGTTCATACGGTATTTTAGAACCAATAAGAACTTGTGTCTTTATTAAAAAAGATAAAACAAATAATGCAGTATTTATAAACCATCAAGAGTCCCACAGAAAAAGTAGCACTCTTCCAGTTCCATTTTCTAACAACACAGAACTGCAATTAAGTTTTCCTTAGGGGTACTTTACCATTTTGTTACTGCCTTATACAGAATACTGCAAACATTATCAGAAAATGTAAGAACTCTTAATTCCTTTTTGGATTGGCTTTTCTTTGTACACTGATAGACAAGTGTTGGAAAATAATCATGTTTTTTCAACAGAAAAACAAGTTTGCTTTGTTAAGCTCCGTTCTTGATATGGTTAAATAAATCAAGTTAAAATGAGAAGAGG
Source organism: Loriculus beryllinus (assembly GCA_039877255.1). Classification (NCBI taxonomy): domain Eukaryota; kingdom Metazoa; phylum Chordata; class Aves; order Psittaciformes; family Psittacidae; genus Loriculus; species Loriculus beryllinus. The sequence continues at coordinate 30,639 of JBCJKH010011474.1, read as the reverse complement.
TGTCAATCCCATAGGCAAGAAAGCAACATCCAAGTAAAAGGCTTTTACATTGTTGGCATTGCCGTGCTCCAAAGCATACTCAGCAGAAGGAATCCTCAGTCCTGAAAGACTTGCAGAGCTATAATCATGGGGTAGACTGGTTAACAGAAGAGGGGAGAAGAAAGATTTCATCCAGTCCCTTCCCCATCCTCTGGTGTTTGAACTAAAATAGTCCCACTTCAGACTCACTGTCCATGCTCTATGTCGATTTTTGTTTTCTTTTCCCTTTTTTCGTGTTTTTTCTTATATTTTTTTTTCCTCCTTTCTGTCTTTTTACTTTGTTTTTGTCCCCTGGAGACCTGCTATGGACGTGACTTCTGCAGTGCCTAAGGTAAGAAGTTTGCCCGTGGGTGGGGGGGGGGGTAGGAATCTCTGCAATCAACCCCCACCACTGCAACATAACAGAAATGCATAGCTCCCACTCTGGACCTTGTGCATCCAAGCAGGGCACTTCAGGATTTGGCCCTTTGGTAGCAGTATACAATTCAGTGTTGCATAAATGCACATTAAGAATCTTAAGGCATCTGTCTTAACTTCCCTGCTCTGCAATAGTGCTTACAAGAATCCATTGTACTGTGCAGAAACTTCAGTTTCTTGTCTCTTCCCAAAATGTTTGTGTTCCATATTTTACTGATCAACTTCTTCCAAACAAAATTAAGTAATATTCAAGCACAAGATGCGTTGCAGAAACCTAGTGAAACAAGAAAGGTAATTAAATAGTACCATTAGTTTTGAAAAACAGATCAGCGTTGTTACTAAAATGCAGATAGGTAACTTGATTTACAGAGTGCTCATGCAGGACAGCAGTGAAGGTAATGTCAGCTTGAAATTGCTTTCTGGGAGGTGTGGAATTTTTTGCTTTGTTTTTGTCTTGTTTTAAACTGCTTATATTTTAGAAGATTATCTGCACTGAGAACCTCAATCCATCACCACTGACCTGTGGCTGAAGTCTCTTGGATCTCTGATTGACAAGAATTGTGCACTCATTTTGAATCAAACTGACACATATGGGGACACAAACACCATTTGCCTCAGTGAGGCTGGGGACTGGCCTTCCTTTGCCAATCACATTCTTTTTTCTAGAATAATCTGGGAATTTTATTCTTCGGCCATGACCCTGACTGCTTCTGCTGTGTGTTAAAAATTGAAAAAACAACTACTGTTCTGTTCCAGAGTACACAAAAGTGCATGGAACAGATGTTGGATCTCACTGCTATTGCACAGTTGCTTACAATTGCAAGGGGACAGGAATTAACCATTTTGGCCTTCAGAAACTGCAATCAAATCCAACTGAATTCAAAACAGCTGGATCACTGTGCTACTGAGTTAATTGTGTGAGATAAAGCAAAAGCATTTTGGTGTTATGTGAAATTATGCACATTTATTTATACAACTTTTGAAATTATAGCATTTTGGGTGAGAGTAACACAAAAAGTACTCAATTTTCCTTTATCAAACTTGATCTGAGTTTAGGAAGAGAGGGAGGATAGGAAGGAAATTAATCCCAAACTATTACCAGTTAATTGTGGAGCTTAAGCCAGCCACACTCCCTTCTCTAGGTCAGTGGAAAGAAAGATTAAGACTTTCCTCTAATTCTCTACCAAAGGTTGCTGGGGATGAACAGCTCTCAGAAGATACCTATCCCTTTTCTATGGAGAATATAGAGCCTTAGTAACCTGTTCAAGATCAGATTAACTTTTGTATAGCTAGAGGCTGAATGGAGTCCCTTGCTTGGGACATGCATTTGCACATTTATATCATGTTAAGAAAAGTTGTGAAGGAAAAACTCATCATTGGTGGGTTCTTATGGTTGAGTAGGTTTTTCAGAAGTACCACCCACTAATCTAATTTTGACTTTGTATGAATTTACACTGAGCAAGCTGACCAAGCATCACACCATCCCCCACAAAGACCTTTTAGACAGATTTTTTTTCTTGAAAACAAACCAAAACTGTTCCCGAAACAGTGATTCTAAGTCAGAGGGCTTATTAAAAAAAAAAGTGTGATCATAAAATAACTGAGTTCACAAAGCTCAAATACTGTGCTTTCTGTCCAAAGACAATGGCAGTTCTTTGCAAGTTCCATCTCTCATCTGGAAAGGAGGGAAGGCAGGGGTGTGTGTGAACGACTCAGCCCTCAGCATCGACAGCTGCTAGCTATCCAAGTAAGATGTTTCTCCTCCAGAAAGGAAAATTTAAAGGGAGCTTATAAGCTCACCACAGTATGAACTCAATATTTAGTCACTGGAAATACACCACGGAAGTTTTCATACATGCTGCAGCACTCACTGTATTTCCTAAATGCCAAGTGCCCACAGAGCTCTTACATAAAAGATCACTGTCAATTCCAAGTATGAGGAAGCAGTCCCTACGCAGACACATGTATTTACCTGTTGACCCACCTTCCTTGTGCGCACACAGCTTCTTAAAAGTGCAAGAGCAGAGCATACCCACTGATACATGATTAAAAACAGACAGTTCAGGAGCTGTTCCTTTAGAACAGGGCTTCCCCAAGACACAGTTTCATCTTGAAACTGGTGATTTGTCAGATTAGATTCTTCTCCCTGGTCAGGTAACAAATCCAGCACTATCCACTTCAATCTAAATTACAGGACTAGTACGACTCAGATCTAGCCAGGCCATGTTTCCTGCACTACAGCATTATTCCCATTCTTGTCTTCTGAACAGCCATTCTGAGTTTTATTTAGACCTTCCTATTACTCATCCAACTCAGAGGACTCCTCTGCACTCAATGACTAGTAACTTTTGACTTCAAGACGTCTATTTTAGTTTATTCATACACATACAGAAATGGCAAGCAATTATGTTGGTCTTACCTGTTTCTCACTGAGATGGTTGGTTAGTAATAAACTGAGATCAGCTTTCCAATGAAACTATAATATGCTTTTTTGCACCTAAAATGTGAGAGAATCTCAATTATGTGTTTTTGCAGATTTGCACAACAAACAGCAAATACTTCAAACCAGAAAGCACATTTATCATGTTGTGCTTGTTTCAGAAAAGTATTTTCCTCCCCATAATCCAATAGAAAAGATCCAGTATTAGAACACAAAGTGCAAAAGCAGGAATTACCTATCCATTACCTTAGCATAATGACTCATTCTGGAGCAGACCATAGGGCAAAAGTTACCCTTAACTTCTAAACATGCTGATGTGATTCTATGGAATGTATTTTCTTGTACTTGATTTCAACCAATTCCTAGGGACTTTTTAGGCCTAAAAAAATAATTGAAAGACCCACCACAAGCAAAACCATAGAATCATCAGAAGTGTTATAGTACAGGCTACCTGATTTAACATTTTCCTCTTCAGGGCCACTTTCCACCCACTGACTGTCACTGGTTAGCAATCGATTTTGTGATTCACTGAGTGGTCGAGTAGGAAAGGACTGATTTGGTCCAGAGCTGAGAAGTAAGCAAAGTCAACAGGAATTCTATAATGGCAGGAGCTGCTTATTTCAGACATTTCTAGTTACTCAGAGCAAGGCAAACAAAACCCTACACTGACAACTAAAAATGGCCCCCTGCTCCCAATCCTATTCTCCTACACACTTGCTCTGATCATCAGTCCAAACCCTTACCTGACATAGGCCACTCACAGCTCTAATGGAGAAAACCACAGGTTGATAGACAAGAAACAACAGCATGCGAACAACAATGCTACTGCCACGCAGTTGAATAAAACCTAACCAGTACTATCTCAAAGAACAACCTAATGCCATTTTATCCCACCAGCAAATGTTAGTGCCTTATGCTGAACATCTTCCTAATGCAAAAGGACAGTGCTGTTTGCACAAAGGTCCTGCTCTTGTGTAAATTCCACAGGTTATGTTGCACTGGAAGCAAATTCTTCACAGTATTGCCTTTGAACCCCTTAATACTTGATAAATCAGGTGACTGCTGCTCACAACATCAGCTAACTCACAAAACTTACATAGAAGGCTTCTAAAATGGCAAATGTAAACACCCCTAAGTAATAAGCTAAAACCCCTCCAGTGTTAAAATCCAGCAAATAGCCACAATGATCAACCCCTCTTGCAAACCGTGTCTCAACATCCCTTGTTTAAGCATGCTAGAGCAAGTGAAATACAAATACCACCTAGCCTCTCATTCAAAAAAATACCTTAAGCATTTTTTTTTTCCCATGGACCATTTTTCAGCCTCCCCTAGGACTTTTTTGACTGTTGATAAGAGCCAGTAAGCTCTCTTAGTTTCTGTATTACTGTTCCCTGTTACAGGTCAAAATCAAGAAAACACTTTCTGCATCAAGCAATACCACTTTTTAGTCTTGATCCAGTTTGTCCTTCTCTGAAGACTTACAAACTCACTGAAGATGACAAGAAGTATAAAACATTAAAAAAATAAGTTTGAAACAAATTCTTCTCTAGGTATGGAGCAGTGCAAAATCAGTATCTTAAATACTATAGTTACCTTTTGGCAGGTTCATTTTGGCTTGAGACAGCAAGTTGCTCAGGATCCATAACCACCAAACGAGTTGGGAAATTACACCCGTCGCCCAAACTAAACCAGAAACAAAGATTCAAATTACTGCTTGTAGTTGACTTTAATGAACTGAACAGGTACCCATGCAATAAGCAAACACTACAGGCTTGAATCAATTACTTGAGTGCAGCACTGAATTCTGGACTTGAGCAAGGCAGTTCTAACCACTAAGCTAGATGATCAGTTAATTAAATCTTGGAGCTCAAATGATCCCCATTCTACCATGCAGTATGGACTGCTGACCACAGCACTAGCCTATCTATTTCAAAAACACTTTTTCTGTAGACTGCAGTCCTTGTCTTCCCATAAACCACCATGCACACGTAGTCAGACTTACATAGTCATGTAGTATTAACAACCCCAGAAACTTCAGCATAAATAATATTTTTGGTGGCTGTGCTTTTCTCTCCACCCATCATTCTGAGGTTAGCTAAGCCTTCTTTTAAAGCAAGTTTAATTACGATAAATGTGGTGGCAAAACAGCCTGATCCATCTACAATATAGCTAAGTCAACTTGAGATCTTTTTATTATTTGTGCTGCTTGCAACCAGACCTCAGCTTCACAAGTTGGTTCACCAATCTTTTAAACTGATATACAGCCCCCAAAAGCAATGTTGAAACACTGCTCCTACTTAGTTCCACTGACTTTCAGGAGTGGCGGGAGTGGGCAGCAGGTCAGCCTTCTTTCAAGCTTCTGATGCTTGTCTGCAACTCCCTAACACCGGCTCAGCTGAAGTTTTAAACCAGTTTTACATCAGTTTCCACACCCCCCCACCCTTTTTTTTGCACTGCGATCATTTATGTGCACTTTTTCAGGCAGCTCTGATACCGAAACTGTTAGCTACAACAAAAGGAAAGCTGTCAAATGTTCTTAGGGGTAAGAGAAGGTGTTTTTAAACTGATGTTGTTCCAGCTGAACAACATCAAGCAGTTGAAGTTCAAACATTTGGATCTCTACTGAGTTGCTGATTTCTGCTCTACAGTTAGAAACTAATACTATAGCCAAAAGGTGTATAAATTTTGAAATACACTTCCCAAACCTTTTCAAATTTCTGTATCTAGGAGACAATATGAAAACCCCACGTAATTTGTTCAGTTTTCTCCTGCACATTTAACCTACGCCAATATTCATTGTGCAACATTTACAAGATGGCATTTCAGATGTCCCTTAAGTTTTTAGGAGAAGGGGAAGCAAGGTGTAAGTTATGGAATTAATTTATTCCCATTCAGACTGAATACCTGGTAAAGATAGGGATTAACCAATACTTCTTTTCATCTCCGAAAACCTCCCTCAGATTTTTGCTGCATCCAAGGGAAAAACCATTTTTATCAGGGCCATTTCGAAATGTAGGTGCACGGAATGTTTCTGTAAAAGAAAAACATGCAGTATCTCTAAAGTGATAGGGAGTCAGGGAAGATAAACAGACTCAAACTTCTCTATTGTGAAAACAGTGTTGGGCAGGCTGAGACAATCTTGATATATATTATGGGAGATGGGGGAAAGTAATCTCAAGTAATCAGAAAGCATTACAAAAATAATCACAGGGTTACTGACAAAAACAGAAAGGTAAGAAAGTCACATAAGCAGAACAGCCATCTTTCTCTCTTTACTTTAACCTAAGGTCTGAGACAGAGCTAAGTACCATCAGCATGCCAAAGTGCCAAAGATACCACGCCCCTTATCCATCAATGGCTAGTACTCTCTTTGGCGTGTGAAACCTGTGAGCAGAAGGCTTCCTCTTCCAAAAGCAATTTACCATGAGCACCACTGGACTTAAACTCATACAGGACAGTATTTTGCCACTTCTGCCAAGGCCTGAAGTTGCATTAAGAGCATCCCATGGTATCAGGGAAAGATGATAGCTATTACATTAGAAACACAGACATACCACATGCTGTAGTAAGCCACCACCAGTTTTCTAGTCAGTCCGGTTACACCCCTGGGAAGTACTGAGAGGACTCATTGCTCTCTCCCTACCAACAGCTCTTTTTATAATCATGATCCAGCCAGTAAATGACAGTACTGGGTTACCAACTGTGGCCAGTGACTTTTAGGCAAGGAACATGCTAAAATTTTGTTCAGAGCTAAAAAGGTGACTGAGTATTCCCTAAATGTAGGTATGTTAAAAGAAAAAGAACTCAAACAGCCTTCCTGTCAAGCAATCAAAACACTTCCTCCATCAAAAAATTCTAGCAAGCTGAAAATTATTTCAGCTTTTAACCAATCCACTTAGTTTCTGAGATTAGAAATTTAACTTCCATTGAAAGGTGTAAGATTTTGATTTAACTCAGTTGTGGAAATACCCACTGGTCCCTGACCCCTCCTCCCCCCAAAAAAACCACTTGAAAATTGATTTAGCAAGAACTTCAGATATTTCAATTCATGCACGTAACTTGCTTATGCTGGTCAATGCCATTTAAAACATGTAGGCATAGAAAATATATGAACCTTTCATTATTTAGGAAGTGTGCATCAGTGTTTCCATTTTTATAACACTGCTTTTACAAGCCACTTCCCAATAGGGTCCATTTTCTCTCACAGGATTAGAATACTCTTTTGGATCTAATTTAAAATGTAGTATGCTAATATACAGTAGAGCCTTTACCCTGGCTGGGGCCACCCAGCTACTTAAAGTATTAAAACAAGAGAGTTACTGACAAGTAGCAATTAGGTAATGTAGTTAACACTATAAAAAACACACAAAAAATGCACAGTGCCTCACTGTTCTCAAAAGTACAAACAGAAGAAATTAACATTCATCATGAATCTGAATGCTTGGCTCCAGCAGAGGACCCCTATACATGCTTCATTTCCCTGTATGCCCCACCTTTAAATTACTTTCACTGAATATGTTTTTTATTGCACCATATTTAACAAAACTGTTTATATGTGATGGCATGTCCTGTGGCCTCACATCCCCACTAACTTGTTGGCTTTCTTGACAACGAACAGTTCCACATTCAAATTAACTGACCTATGGTTGATCTGTTTTTGCCAACTAGCCAGCAGTGGTAGCTGAAGAGTGACAGTATGCTGATGAAGAACATGGCTGCCACAAAGAAAAGGAAAAGGACGTGGAATTTTGCATGGGTATGTGGCAATTCATTCTGGGAAGAAAGAGAGAAAGAGATTAATACATTAACACTTCTTAGCAACTAATGCAGCATTGTCATTAAACATTTTTCTGCCACACCCATTCTGGTATAGGTGCTTCACCTCACTTTTCACCAAGTTAAAAAAGCACAAGCCCAGCTTTCATTTCATGTCATACTAGGCTGGTATACAACAGCCTCGAAAGCTGACGGGTATCCCTCAACCTGAGCTTAGTAGCACGAGTGCCTATGTTCATGTCTTAGTTTTTAAATGCATAGTAAGGAGCAAGGGGAAAAAAAAAAAGATTCCTATACTAAACAAATGTTAACTGTCCACCCACTGCCAAAGAGACACAGAGAAAACATATCCAAAAATCACTTTATTTGAAGAGAAGAAAATACAACAAAAATGTCCAAACCCTTTCCCAGCAAAGGACCTGCTTCTGAGCTGCTGCAAGGAACATAATACGGGAAGGGCTGTCATACTGTCTTTCCAAGACTGAACAACTAGAGACAAGACATGGGAACGAGCTTCAATTTTTTATGATCTCTGAGATTTCGGCAATAACCAGCATGTGCCTACCAAAACCAATCTGCCATGTCTGACTAGGCAGAAGTGAATCACCAGAAGATATATGTGAAAAACAATTTCAGTACAACCACCAGATAAAAAAATAAAACCTCCCACCCATATCAGATAGTCAATTCCACCCCCTAACTTAGCTATTTTTAGGCTTGCACTTTCAAGAGGCCAGTGGGATTTGTAACAATACTATTCTGCTTCTATATCCTCAAAATCACAGGACTTTTAAGTAGCTGACCTTTAACAGCACTATGAAAGCAGAGAGGCTATTTTTATTCAGCTGTTTAGTTAGCATTATTTCCATTACTTTTTCCATTAGCTCAGTCAGTATACCCACTTATCTAATGCGGATTTTTTTCTTTTAGACTAAATCACATTTCAATTAAGATCAAGTGCACATGGGCATTATCTTTATCCCTGTACACTGCCTATATTCACAGGAAACACATCACAAGTCTCCTTCCTTCTGTGATGGTGTAAATAACTACCATGGATGACTGCATTAGAAAAATTATAGCAGGAACAGTATTTAAATAATTACAGCAATATTGAATTTTACCTTTGGACAATTCTCTGCAGCTTTCCTGTGGCAAAGCTTTGCGCAAACAAAGACAATTATTAAACACTAGTATTATGTTAACATGAAGTGTCTGAAAACAGCACAGGCTTCGTTAAGAACAAAATGATTGGGGCTCTCAGATGTGCCAATTTCTAACAAGCAACAGCAGTCTGAGCCCCTGTTCTCCTAGAGAATGGAGGAGAGAGCATATAAGAGCACACTACTAACTTCCAAAGCGTAAAATCTGCTACTGAAATATAGAAGTACGGCTATTCTGGATCACTTCCAAGTGGCTCCTCATCTTGAACAGCCTCACTACACCAGGTGCATTCTTTGAATCACAAGTAATGCTTACGTGAATATTCTGTATTATGAAACCATTCAGAAAGTTCTGAAAAGCTCAGAATACTCCAGAGGTATAAAGAATTGTTTATAAATTACAAAATCTTTCTAAGTTCAGAACACATCTATTACCATTAGATGTAGTTTCAGTCAAAACCATACAGAAAAAAATGCCATTCTTTGCACAAACAAAGAACCTATCAGTATATCAGTACAGTTTTTCTTCTTTCCAAGTACTGAAATATATTTGTGGGATGTATCTTCAGTGTAACATCTGAAATTGAACCAGCACGTAAGTAAATAAAGAAACAGGAAAGCTTAGTTTAAATTAGCTTTTAAATTCCAAGCTTTATACCTGAAGAGTGGTATTAGTCATCTCAGCTAAGATGCTAGAGCTTAATGACTCTGTTGCAGGCAAGACGTATGGCTTTTAAGTTACACTAATCTGCACAGAAAGCCTAGGGAAGAGCCCAGGGATTTATTGTGGAGTCAGGCAGATACACACAGCATTTATAAAATGCTGGCTACCATTAGATCATGCTACAGTAAGCAAATGATAACACAGTCCAGCTCTTTGAACTGCCAGCTAAGTTCAGCTTCCTTATTTACTGCTTTTTTATTGATACAGTTTTTCTTTGACAGTTTTTGCAACAGTCCCTCTTCCCCCTGCTGTAGGGATGTGCTGCATTTCGTGATCCACTGAAATCAAAGCTATCAAAACACATAGTCAAGTTGCCATTTATTCCTAAGCTTCACATTAAAGCTATGATAACTCCTTCTACCTCAGAGCACACTGCATTATTCCCCAGTTTCCCAATTCATTTTTGTAAGTTCTATTTCTGTGACTTTTTTGGAATTGCATATTTAAAAAAAACGGTTCTCGATAAAGAATTCTTCATTTTGAAACTCTAGTATCAGTACCAGCTTAGCCTTTGTGTTTTCTGTGGGCCAGAAAACACAGGTTTATTTCCAGATATATCTTCCTAAAACAGTGGCTTTATAACCTGACAGGGATTTTTTTTGGATTACCCATTGTTAATCTGCATGATCTCCAGGGAGCATTTACGTCTTCTGACTACCCAGTTTCAGCCACTGGTTGTAAATTCTTGGATGACAGCTGCAGAACTGAAGCATCTTTCAAAAAAAGGCCAACTCCTTCCTGGAGAGAAGCATGCAGGCTTTGAGTGTACTTGTGCTCTAGCAGCCACAGAACGTTAAAAGAGAGTGAAACTTCAAACATTTGTTACTTAAAAACATTATGCTGAGCAGTACAGAAGCAGAGTTTTGTAGGTGAGAGAGTTGTGGAGCTTAGAAAAGGAAGCAATTTGCACAATAAAATGTATGCTACTTAGCACACATAATAAACTGAAGCCAGTCACTATTCTAAAGAGTCCCCTTACAAATTCCTTCAAAAGCACAGAGTCATTTGAGCATGTATCAGGTCACAAAAAACCTCAAACAAATTCCACAACAAAAACCATGCTGTCAAAGCTTGACTGATTGCTCATTTTTTAGTAGCTAGATCTAAGATCTCAACAAATGTCAAAAGATCTCATATTTGTCTTTATGGGTACATGCAAGAGGAGTGAGCTCTAACTAATGATCTGGAATCTTTTTTGTGGTTTTGTTAATACAACTGAAGTTTTGCAGAAGCATGCACCATCTACCCTGAACACGTATCACATCCCTGAATTAGCTCTACTCAGGACTGCCAAAATAATTGGGAGGACAATGAAAGACACTGAAAAGAGACGGAAAATACAGGGGTTTCAAGGGTGAGGGAGTGCAGCAAGAATGAGAGTAGACAGAAATATACACTGGGAAGTACCCCATGCACTATGTAAACAAGGCATCAAGGACTGGGCATTCAGCCAGTGCTGGTATTTGTTTCAAATACATTTGGCTGAACTGAGGTTTTATCTGTTCATCTTTAACAACTTCTGAGGTAGAAATAAATATGTTATGTGCATAGGAAAAGTAGTTATCAGTGTGAAAAAGGAGTAATTCATATTCCCTTAATCTATAAAACAGATTTTAACATCCACATCAGTGTGTAAGCCTGTAGTAAACATTTACAGCCAGTGTGGCTGTTCCACCACTGTATGAACAATATCAAGATCTTTCTTCAGCACTTCTGTATAGAGCATGAATGTAGATGTCTTGCGTGTATAAGTGGGAAACAACAAGACTCTCTTCAACAGAAGAGTTAGGTAAGTGAACATATCTCACAAGGTTTACAAGTATCTGCATACGTGCTGTGTCTCTATGCAAGGATTATCCATAGCGCAAAAGGCTGGATTGCTAAAATTTGTGTTGTTAGCATGTACACCTTCACAACCTCACTATTGCGAGGTCTGAAGTGCCCAAGGATACACTCCCCCCAAAAAGCAGTTCATCTTCCATCCCAACACTGGATATATACAGTAGTATATATATGATGATTTGAAAAATTTGAAAAAGAAACACTGCCATTTGAAGCCATACTGTAACATTTCTGTCAAGCTTTGAGGGGACAAAACTAACATCTAGAGAGCCTCACCAGAAAATGTCAAAACAGTAATCTGTCTCATGCTGTAGCAGACAAAGCTGAGCATTTGCAGTATACTGAAGCAGTCTACAGACAGCACATGTCAGCAGTACTCCACTCTGATCTGGATAAAGACTTAGAGAAAAGCTTACATGACTCTATTCTGCAGTCAAAAGAAATTGCCTAAAAGCTTACATACTAGAGACATAGTAAATTTTGCAAGCCTACACAATTATGGTGCTGCCACCTCTTTCTGGAGGTCCAATCAGGCTATTTTAAAAATCAGAGGAATATTAATTTCGTGGAATGAGTGATTTAATATGAGTACAGTGATTCAGAGATCTACTCTAATGGCAAGACCATGGCATCACCAAGTTCTGTCTTGGAAATACCCAAACCCAAATGCAACAAGTGTGAGTACATGACTACATTGTTTATGGTCACATTTCAGAAGTAGCTCATTCTTGCGGGAATGCATTTTTAGCAACTAAATCATTACAAAAGAGAGAGAAAAAAATCTCTCTTAAGTTTACACCCTCTGCTGAAGGGTCTACTTCAGTATTCTGTCTGATGGGCTTTCGAAGAGCCGTGCTACAAATGCTGGCATTAAATGTTCATTGTGGTCAGATGTCCTACAGACTTCTGTTGCACTAATACTTACAAAGTGAGATGAACAAATAAATTCCTCCGCCCCCCCCCCAAGCACTGACTGCTAACTGTGTAAGAGCACATCTACAGATTCGTCAGACGTTGCACACCACGTGCTGGAAAGCAGCCAGGCAGATCTGGGAGTGGCACATTCACAAATTAAAAATTTATCAAGACTGAAGAGCAGAATCAGACCACTTCATTTGAAATACCTGTCAAGCCACAGCTAGGACTGATAAATACATTCACGGCTTTCATTACACACAATACTGACAGCTCAATTACCAAATAGTTCCTTGCTTTCCAGTGACAGGCTGCTACATAGAACTGACACACTAAAAGAATCAGCACTTTGGCAGGTAAGACCCATAGGCTTAGATGAACATAAACATACTTTTCGCACCACTTATCTTACTTGTCTAATGCAAACTATCTCAAAAATACAGCTATTCTGAGTACATGATCAAGCCTCTCTTACTCTGAACATGGCAACATCTTTTTCTCCAATATTCTTTCTACAGCTACGGATAATGACTACTTTTCCCAGTTACTGACAGGAACAACATCTAAGTGCTGTTATTTACTTATAAAGATGTGATGGAGAGCCTTTAACTTACAATGATTTTTCCCATGCTAGCTAATGGAAACTGATTAAAGGAATTCCAACACCTGCTCTTCTGCCTAGACACAGAAAGGCACATTACAAACTTTTGGAGATGAAAGGGAACACCACCAGAAGACACTCTGTTTAGCCTGGAATGGGACTGGAACAAAATTGATAGGAGGAATACAAGACAGACATATGAGAATGGCTGCTCTTCACATGGATGTTATTAAATCTACTAAGATGTGTGTATGGTATCAATCATTTGACAACTGACTATAGTTGCAAGGGAGATGTGTATCATTCACACTGTACATATATCTTAGCATTCTACCCATATTAGACTGATAAAAACTACTAGTATGAAGTTCAGACATGCCTATACAGGGACTCCAAAACAGATCTTGGTCAGTTCCCAAGAAATTAATCTGCCTTATCTGGTAGCAGATTATCCATAGCCAAGTCTAGGAAGATACAAAATTTTTATTTATCTTTCACATTTCTCACTATTTTTTATACACACGTGTGCGTACACAGAGACACACACGATTCTATATGTTGTATTTAATGTAGCCAGTTCTTTCTACACCTACGTATCTATATCCAATAGTCTCAAAAAAGCCCTGAGCTGTGCCACTTGATTTTGATGGAGCAGAGAAATTGCACAGTGCCCTCATCAGAATTTCTTCCCCCTACTGCTCATCCTGGGCAGTATAATACATTTAATTCATTAATATTTAGAAGGTTCTCCTGCTTCAGTCACTTTGATTGATGCTGTTAATGGTAATGAACTATGGAACACAGTAAATGGTGAACAACAACATGCTGATACAGCCTCCAATAACACATGCAGAATTAAACAAACGAAGAACAAAAAAAGCCTTAGAACTTACTGTCCAAAACTTTATGAAGTACTGCAAGACTGTAGCAGCAACAAACAGACAGTACAGTAAGGAATACATTAAAAACAGGAGGAAGAATTTGTAGTTAGAAAATCCCACACAATTATTCACCCTAGAAAGAGGGGAAAGAGAAAGAGGTTAATAGGATATTAAAAAACCAACACAAAACAAAAACCCCTCCAAAAACCCCAAGCCCCAATACTTTTGCAGAGCATAATGTGTATGATGTCAGTGGTATGTCCAAAACCATCTGACACTAGTGTTCCAGAAGCATTTTAAGCCACCATTTTGAATTAAGTTTCTTCTCAGGCCAAATGATGTAGGCTTTTCACATAAATTTTGTCCCCCAAGAAGTTCTACAGGACAGGACATGAGCTGGCAAAGCATATGATACATACAGTCTGTAGAGGAAGCATCTCACACACTACGAACTAACTACAGCCATCATGGAAGATAATATGAGCCTCTCCAATTTCAGTGGTTAAAAAACTGCCTAGAAGTCAACTACTGATAACTGTATTCTTACAGTGACAGCAGGTAATACTTTTATTGACAATGAATACAAACTGCAGAAGAGTAACTGTCTGAGTGGGCCTTAGGTATCCTCCAGAATTGAGAACTTCTTTCCACAGTATAGTGGGTATCTCCTCTCCTGCTAACAATACCAAACTAAACAAAAGGAAGAAATGCCATATCGCTGAGATTTCACTAACGCCAGGGTTTCTCTGTATGAGGAGAAATAGCATGGTTTGGGCTACTGGGCCTGCAACAATACGTTTCAACACATCAGGAGCAAGATTTATTTTCATGTATTAAAGCCTCAAGAACTTATGTGAAAAATCAAGTTTTACTTCAAAGTTGCATTTTTGAAGCAGCATCTAATTCATGCAGGATGCAATTCATTATTATTTATTTTTTTTAACTTACCATGGACAGTGGTGGTCCATTTTTAGCACACATCTGAAAGAGAATTTCCAGCAAGTTAAAGCAAAAAATACGTTTTCTTTTTTAAGGCACATGCTTCTAGCTTCTGCAGTTTGGGGGTTGAGGGGAGTGGTGTTTGGGTTTTCTGTTTTCTTTTTCATTTGCTTGTTTGTTCTTTAAAGTATTCTGCCCCACTGTATCTTTTCCAAATCCTTCTTAATCGTGCCAGTTCTCTGTACTATAGCAGCTGTCCTTCCACACAAAAAGACCAAGTGAGACTCAGCGAAGTTATGAACTTAAATTAACAGGGGAAGCATTGCTGAGCAACACCACACAATAATTCATTAAGCCATGCTAGTTTTATGTGTGCATTGAGACAAAACAAATCTGAAGGACCCTTCAGCATCGTGTGGGTAAAGTATGTTAAGCCTGGCATTCACTCCAGCTAAGTCTACCTTAGGGCTATTTTTGCTACCTTTGTTTATTCCTTGCTTGTTTTAAAAGCTAATTGAGGAAAAGAACAGCACAGTGGGTAATCTGAACAGTCACATGCCATTTCCATCCAGTTCTATTGTAAGGACAGACACTAGACATTTCAGACACACAGACATTCACTGTATTCGTTAATAAATTAGATTTTAGCCAAAAGACATGTATTAGGTTCTTCAGTTAGCTACGTTTCCTCAAATTCAATCTACTGAAGTCTCAACTCATAGCTTCAGTTTTCAGTGCCCTCAGACTTGTCTGATGATTCAGAATCAAGCTAGAGAATATCAGGGATGTCTTTGAAATGGTTAAGGCATGCAATTCCACTGTCAATCTCTAAGATTTTTAGCATTATTAACAGCACGCATCTGTTTCAATGCTGAAAAAAAATCAAGATATAATAGTTCCATAATAAGCACTTGCTAGTGCTGGTTATCTCAGACCTGCCTTTCCTTGTTTTCAATTGCTGATGTTTAATTTATTTACTTATTAATATAAGCATTGTTTTACAAAGCTTCAAGCAGGTTTCCTAGAGAGTTCTGCCACTTTGTGGACAATGGGGCAGCAATAAGAATATTACACTAACAGGAGGAACTTTGCTCTTTTGCTCTTTCATGAAATCCAAGTACTGAGGGTCTGAAAGAGGAACAATAGGAATAAAATCTGTTGTGCAGGGGCTGACACACCAAAGACATGAACACACTGAAGTGGTGATCACAGGAAAGAGAAAACCCCATCATTTCAGATACAGTAACTTACATGTCACATGCGGAACAGTGGTGGCAGCGGTCAGGTTTGATTAGCTGGCATCGATCACAGTATCTGATTGCTGCATTTAAGTGGCAAGGGTCAAGTCATTAGAATTCATTTAATTTTACAGAGGTTTTCTCCCTTAACATGAACTGAACCTTAAAGAGCTTCCTGCCCTCCCCTGCCACACCTGTTCTCACAGGCCTTTATGTGCCTACTCTGATATATATGTATTCCTGATTGTTTTAAAGAAACGTAACATACAAAAGCATTTTAAACACTTCAATCTATTACTACTGTACTGAGCCCATTTCTATTTACTCTTTGGCTTCCCAGTCTTCCTATCCTTCATCCTCTGGCAGTGATCCCCTATGGCTCGCTTGCTTTCACCTCTGGACAGGTTACTTCGACATCCTATTGTGAAAACATGCTCTTTCAGCAAGCCAACTTTCTGCATTAGCTTTCTCTATCCTGTTCACCACAGAGTGATCTAGCAGACTGTTCAGTACATCAGCTCTTCCTCATCTTTCCTGGATATTTTTAAATAAGCCTTCAGGCTCTTCTCAATGGAAACAAGACAACAGCACAGGCAGTTTGAAAGGGGGAGGAAAGCCAACACCTACCACTAGGCAGAACTGCTAAGAGCTGGCAAGAGCTTCCCAGACCACTTGAGGAACTTAGACAGGGATTCCCTTAAAGGGAGGCTTAAATTCAAAAAAGCCAGGTGTTCTTAGACTTTGGAAAGTCACATCTTTGGAACAGTTATTCTGAGGCGTTTATGTTTCTGGAAAACTATACAGGGTTCCTAGTTTCAAGAAAGTGGAAACATTTATATACATATAAAAGAATTTTTTTTTTAAGAATATACATATGCATAAGACAGCAGTTTCAGAGATCATTCATACACAAGTTGGAATCAAAATGCCTATACATATTAAAAGCAAATACAGAAATAGCCCATAACTAGCTTTGTACTGAATTACAGATGGGAACGGAATAACATTTATTCATTCTTATATTCTAGCTTTAAGTATGATGTTTCTCCTCTTGCTGAACCGATACCACTCATAAAAAGAAGTTTAAAAGGGGGATATTAATGATTATAAAATTGAGTAAACAGTTTAATTTTCTCTATTTCTAGCTGATTTAACTGTATTTCTCTGTTGTGTTTATTTTTATAGCTATAATTAGAGATAAATGTTATCATCTATCTGCTTGGTAGAAATGGATTTTTTTTAAACTTATAATTATTCCAAAGAGCAGCTTCCATATTGAGATCCCCAGATAAAGGACTCCAGTTTTTCTTGGGGGAAAAAAACCTAGTCCAAACAAATAACAAATAACAAAACCAGCCTTTCAATATGTGTTTAATAGATGGTTCATTCAGTGACATCAAATGAATTTCACTGAATTAAACTAGCAGCTTCAGGAGCACAGAATTATCTTAATATCTCACCTCTCGATGCTGTTGTCGTGTAGATAGGCAAATCTTTAGCAGCTCTTCTCAGAATCTCCTGCTGGTATTCTGGTCTCTCCTCTTTTTCATATTGTTCTTTATCAGCTTTTGACAAACAGAACTAGGAGAGAGGGAGAAAATGGAACAACAGGAATAAATTATTTGTTACTTTGTCTTCCAGTCAAGCTCCAATGAAGAGACCCTGTGTATCTTATTCCTAGGTATTGGACAACCCCTACCCACTGACCAAAAAACCCCACATACAGAAAGAAGGCTGCTACAGAAATTACAGGAGATCCTTAAAACTCCACAATAGTCCTGGGCAGATTTCAGAGAAAATAATCTTTATCTCTGTTCCATTATCTACAGCATTTTCCCTTCAACATAAACGAAGGCAGAGACGGCAAGTTTCAAGAAGGCACAACCTTTCTTTAATTCCTGATCAGCATAAATTAAGTGATCTGTGAACAAGAAAAGATGCAATACTCCTTTGTTCCTACAGGGAACTAAAGTTCCCTTGCCCCTCTTTCTCTTAGAGAGGGGTACAAGCCAGAGAGGGCAAGAACATGGCGGGGCAGAGGGCAGCTTCATGGCTTCGAGCACAGAAGCTTAAAGTGTTTAACTGGGATTTTCACTTGGGTGTAGTCAGTAAAATCCAGGAGCTGTACTGAAAGCAACTTCTCCAAAGCCTGTACAGTTTGAAAAAGTTCCAATTATGAGTAAAGCATGAGGAGCATTTCTGTTGAAGCCTCACTGAAATGTAGAGCTTTACCAGAAGAAGCTGGAAAGCTTTTACTCACTTGTAAAACACTTTGTTTGGTATCCACTGAAATTGTGAGCTTTACCATTAAGCTCCACAAAACCTCATGTGCTGATAAGCCTCAGTGGAGTGGGGGCTGAACTCACTATTTCCTTTGTATTTTTCTCTTCTGAAGCACTTTTAAACTCCGAGCTTCCTGCATGGACTACAAGAGCTCTTTTTACGAACACACAGACAAAGTATTCATGGAAGTGAGTGGAAAATCCTGTGTGTGCAGCTGGAACAAAAATTGGCTTAGTGTGGTTTAACACAACGATATTTTCCTACCAAGAGCATGTATATGATTATAGTTCATGTGGATTTTCCTCTCATGTTGTACTTTTACCTCTTCTGGATTACAGTCAGTTGGCAAGCAACAGTGAAGACTCCATTTACAGAAAGGAAGAAGCAGTAAGACATTGCTGAATTTCTCAATTATTTCATTACCCAGAATGCAAACAAGTTGTCTTATATCTCACAGAATCTAGTTAAGCCTCCTGTTCCATACAGCAGCATCACAGTTATTGAGCCTACCCACCATTCAAAGGTGAAACATGAACCACAATCCCCTTATAAATAAACAGAAACTAGGACTGATCTACGTGAAGGGTGAAAGTAAAGTTTAACCAAGAGTCTGGCCTAATTTTTCAACTGTAATATCCAAGACAGATGTTTACTCAAATATGAAAACTGAAGATGCTTACATCAAAAGCTTAAGGCAGATATGAAGCATCATGCCAGCAAACGGTTGTGCAATATTCCTTCCTCCCCACTGCCCTTGTGAGTCTGCTAGGTGACCCACTGCCTGTCTCTATGACCTGCAGTCAAGCCCAGGCTGCATTAAAGATGAAATACTGCTTCTAAATGGCATTTCTATGGCAAACCTTTAATGCACAGAAAAGGAACTAAATGACAACATTTAAAACTTTTTAATTTCTTCCAGTAACAGCATAATCATATTACTCCAAAAATCCTGGATAGGATTTTGGTTTTCCAAAGAGCTGTATTTTTGTTCTAATTTCAGAAATTCATAGGGCCATGAGACCACAGTCTCTTTGAACAACAGCAGGATATGTTCACAGACGTCAGAAGTTGTCTGTTACCACATAGCTAACAGAATTTTCAATGAGGTTCCAACAGTTCCTATTGAAAACAGAAAGAGTCCCTTTGTTTCCTTCCTCTTTCTACATCTTGTGTAATGTTGATTGTTCTTTATTATGACAAATGTACAGGGATTACACTAAAACAACAGCAGCTGCAGAATCTTTTTTTAGTTCAATAGTAAGACCACAGGATGCTGTTTGTTTTGCAAGAATGGCTAATTTGAATGACTAAAAATATATACATTTACACTGTCATACAATAGGGAGATTCTGAAGTCAGGCTTTGTTTTTAAGTATAATCAGCATAAATTACTCACTGCTACAAGAACAGAAGGGTCTTGCCTAGAAAAAGGGCTGGTATTTTTTTTAGTTTGGTGGTATTTTGTGTTTTGTTTTTAATGTGTGCTTTGTTGCTTGTTGTTGTTTGGTTCCTCCCTCCTCCCAAATTTTTAAGCTAACTGTAGAAAACTGCATTCAATCTGATTTACCTCCACACTTGCTATAGGAAACATTCATTACATGTCCCATGCCCAAACCATCCCTATCACACGTTGAATATGAAAAGTTTGCTACAACAATCATTGTAACTACAGAATAAGTACTATCAGAAGAAGTTTTATTATTGAAGAATCCAAGCAGACAGTAAAAGTTGCTAGGTATTAGCTTTATGATCAGTTCTAGTTCATATAGCTTTACAAAATCTAGAGTAACACAGTTCCAATCACATTTGGAACCCTCCCTGATGTAATTTCAGAGCATTTCTTCTCGTCCTATTGCTTGTTTCTTGGGAGAAGAGATGAACACCCACCTCACTACAATCTCCTTTCAGGTAGCTGTAGAAAAATAAGGTTTCCCCTGACCCTCATTTTCTTTAAACAATCCCAGTTCCCTCAGCTGCTACTCATAGGACTTGTGCTCTAGACCCCTAAACAGCTTCATTCACTCTTTTTGCTTAGC
>JBCJKH010011474.1:0-10245 GCA_039877255.1 Loriculus beryllinus | reverse complement strand
TGAAAGTCAAAACCACAGCACTGCACCAGCTACTAAGAAGGAGAAAAATGACTGCTACTGCTGAACCCAGGACAACAACCTTCAAAAGGAGGGCAATGTGTGACATAAGAGCCAGCTAAGCGTATGGAAGCACCTGGTTGTCAGAACTGTTTTACCTTATGGCAAGGTGAATCTCCTCGTGAAGATTAAAGGTACATACATTATCCAACAATTTTGCCTCTAGCCACCAGACAGATCGAGCTTTTCCAGTGTTAAGAAGATCTTCTTCCTCCAGGGTCTATCTGTTGCCATCACCACCAACAGGAGATGACTGTCCCCAGTTAAACAGACCTTCACTGCCAGCCTCTGAGATGGGAAAGTATTCAAATCTTGGATTGCCAAGAGAAATCAGAAGGAGAGCTGCCTCTAAAGTCCAGGCTTCCCTAGCCAATTCTGTGGCCATGATGATCACTGATGACCCAAACCTTGCTTGAATTAAACAGGAGTCAAACCAACATGAAGGCGCCTTTGCATAGAGCACTGGAGCCAATAGAGATGATGTGGGTATCAGCATTCCCACCATACAATATTTTTTATCTTCACCATCTGGTTATCCTTCAGGAGGCACAGCAAGGTTCGTCAACGACTGAGAACAGCCTTTGACTGCGCTGCTAAACATGACTAACACAGCAAAACCAGCATCAAAAGTTTAATCCTTTAACCTGATGATGCAAATGTTCAATTTCCTGGCTTAGCGATGGGCTCATAATAAGGCAAAAATGAATATTACAGCATTGTGGCTTTTAAGCATTGTTTCAGAGAAGTCATATTGGATATTGTTTCTGAGAGCACAGCCAGGGCATATGACTGGAGATAGATGCTTGATTCAGATTTATATTAAGTTTTCAGCAAATTGGGGGAATATAAGCCTGTCTGACCTAGTATTATGTTGATTCCAAAGTAATTACATTTGTTATTTGCAGGATCTGTAGTAAATTGAGTTGTAGCAGTTATGTGGATGCTTCACAGAAGCAATTTCAGAGATCATTAAATATATCTTACATTGGTTACACATTACATTAACCCCTCCAGCGCCTCAAGACATATGACATCCATTCACCAAATAGGCAATTTTTATAGGACTAAATGCCAAAGTCAATCCAACAGAGATAAATTCCGGAAATGTATGCAATTACTGTGGAGAGACATCTGTTACTCACCACAAAGACATGAGGATTAAAAAGTTTGTGCAAGGCTCATACAAAGTCCAGACCACTTACTCTACCAGCCTGTCCTCTGCGGCAGCCTGGGCTGCACCCTGCTACAGAAGGGGCAACATCCACGTGTCACACACGTGTGCATCACTGTTATTCCTGGGGGAATTCCTCCTTGTCTTCAGCCAGCTGCCACTGCTGTGGACCAGAATTGCATTTATCAAAATAAATGTGTCTGGTCTGCATCAGTCAGTCCTCACAGCCCTTGGCAGTTAGGGGCATCAGTGAAAACTGCAGCATTTTGAGGTCTCTTGTTCACACACAGTGGTTAAAGTTTAAATCAAAGTATCTGAGACTCTTGAGATGTGATGTCTCTATGGGCTTGAGCAATACCTGGCTGGAAGCATTGGTTCGTAAGGATTTTGAAACTGCGATTTTCTTTGTAGCAACCAAGGGTGGGGGGGGGAAGTGATGCTACAGAGATGCTTTTAAGGCAACAGCAAGACCAATTTCCCACTCATCCACCAGCAGCAGGTCTTCTCTGCATGTGGTAATGTGCAGTGTTTTGGCAGGCTCAGAGTATAGGAGAAAGGATAGGAGAAGAGGGTGGAGATGGAGGGGCTGATGGAGAGCACCAAGAGTGTGAGGACAAAGGCACTGAAGGGACAGGTCAAGAGAAAATAAATGCCTCTTACGCCCAGGACAATGCCTGCTCTCAACATGCTAAAACCCCATGTCGCACAGTGGTTGCAGGGAGGACTCCAGCCTGGCTGTAAATTAGCTGCTGGAAAGGCATGAGCATTTGTCATTACTACATTTATTTCATCCAAATGACAAATGGTGCGGACAAGCTGATGGAGAGACAGGCCCAGCCTGGGCAGGAGGTGTGCCTGTGCTCACCAGCCTGGTGAACAGCATCAGCTCTTTCTGGTTCTGTTTTCTGCCAGCTAGCAGCAATGCTTGCTCTTGTCTGCAGCTGTGAAGAGATTTTGCAGGCTGTGGAAGTCTTGTATGCTCTTTGGAGGAGGCCCAGTGGGTTATTTCACACTCTGAGAGCTGTGTTTTGATAGTCTGTTCTGAATGCAAGACTGCAGTTTTCCCAGAGAAACGTCTGTGTTTCCTTTTGGGGAGCAATAGATAGCACCAGGAAGAAAGAAGCAATGTTCCTGGGGCAGAGGAGGTTCCTGCAAACCAGCAGTTTGATGGTCAGCAAACTTCCTCATCTGCAGGAAACACCAGGTCATGTCCCTCCCTCCTCCCTCTGAAGATATCCTTGATATTTTTAAAATAAGCTAAAACATAAACAAGCAATGGAAATGTGTTAAATTAGGGAGTGAGCTGATGGAGAGGAGGTGAACAGGGGTTAGATGCCACCACAGCTTTCTGTAATGTTGTTTTTCACACCCTCTGCTGCTGCTTTTGGAGTATCACGTGGCAGGGAGCTGGGCAAATGGATTGGGATGGGACAGAAAAAGTCACCTCAGGCCCTGCATCCTCATCCCTTGTTGCAGGGTCTGTGCTGCATGAGGCTCAGCCCAGCAGTATTAGGAATATGGGATCGATCACGTCTGGACAGATGGTGGTGACAGCAAAGACGGCAACCCCCGGCACCTAGCCAAATACAGATTGGTGTGTGTCTTTGGAGAGACAAACCAGTGCAAATACAACTTATTCCTGTAGTGCCACCTCTTCTGTCCAGTGTGACAGCAAATGATTCAGTCCTTTTGCTGATTATTGAGCTTGTGAGCCAATTTTAGCAGCTGCACGACAAATAATTCCAGTGCCTGTTACTGGCAATTTTGCTAAGTAAAGGAGAGACAAAGTCATTAATGTTTGAGAGGAAGGATTTGAAACTGCTAGCTGCAAGCACACAGGACAGCTGCTGTTGCAGGGGTGGTAATGATGCAGCCATCACTGCTGTGATGTAATTCCCCCCAGGCTTCTGCAAAAGTTCCCACTGGGCACTGAAGCAAAGGTTTATGAAAGGCTTCAGACTTTGCATAAAAAATACCTGGATTTTATTCATCTCTGTGCCATATTCTTGCAGTAGATATTCAAAGTCTAGCTACATGTGCAAGTGTAAAGAATTGGGGCCTACAACACCCATCAAGCAGGAAAGAAGCTGTGCTGAAAGACCTGGAGGAGAAACTCTCCTAAGATCCTTTTTGTTTAGTCTGATCTAATTTATCTCTTGTCTAATGCAATGTTTAATGTTATAATGTGATTTTGGCTGATCCTAAAGATGTGCACAGCCTTGCTGGAGTCTGCCTCAGGAGATGTTTTTATTGTTGGGTGGCAGTTTTGCCCCCATTATCATCAATCATCACAGTAAAAGCTGGATGA
The DNA here is from genome assembly GCA_039877255.1 of Loriculus beryllinus. Taxonomy (NCBI): domain Eukaryota; kingdom Metazoa; phylum Chordata; class Aves; order Psittaciformes; family Psittacidae; genus Loriculus; species Loriculus beryllinus. The sequence continues at coordinate 6,709 of JBCJKH010011474.1, read as the reverse complement.
ACAGGCTTTTTCTCGGGTCTAGTAAATGTGCCCATGGGCTGCCCACTGGCTGCTTACAGGCTCCAGAGGTAGGGACCAACATCTCATGAACCTCCAGGGGATGGAGATGGCTCTGCATGTGGCCCCGTCAAGGTTATTAACAAGCTTTGGACCTCTGCGTGTGCAGTGACTAAAACTGCAGTTTTAGTGAAGCAGATCCAAGGTCTTCTAGTGCTGATGAACACCTCTGCAGTAGCTTTGGTCACTGGCTTGGAGCATCCCCCGAGCAACGGTCACTCACTTATTTGTTCGTCTCTCCCACCATTTTCTTTCTTCTCCCTTTCATTTGTCTGCTGCTTTCTCAAGCTCAGTGAATTGTGTTTCCCTGTGGCAAACAGACCAAGTTCATCACACTGTGCACACCTGCTGCCCTATCAGCTGTGGCTGCTTGATCTTGTAGCTCTGCCTTTGATGAAATCCCCATTTAAAGCCTTCCTGGTTATGATGCTGTCAAGCACTCAGATAAACTGCCATCGGATTTGGCTGGTATCTTGTGAACCATGCACCCACCTCGGCGGCTCATGTGTTTCTTCTGCAATTCAAAAGTGGAGGAGAGCAGCACCTGCAGACTATAGCCACCCTCTGAGCAGCATTGCAGGCCATTTCTCTTCCAGCAGGCTTCACCTGACCTAACTCTCCATGATGCCAGTGCAGCATAGGCATAAACTTACACTCTTTTCACTTAACAACCTCATGTCACCTTTATTTTGGGAAGAAAACCCTTTAACCTCCACACTCGTTGTGTCAAACACATTGGGCTTCTTATAGTTGCAAAGGGACAGTGATGGGCTGGTGTTTCCGAGCCCAAATGAGCTCTGGGTGGTCAACCCTCAGAAATACTCTTATTTATTCATCTAGGTGGGGTTCAAAGCCAACTGTGGCTGGTGTATAAGCAATCTATAGTATTTGGTCTCTGAGCAATATACAATATCTGGGAGCATCCTCTGCATGCATTGTACAGGTACATTATTCATGCCTCTGTGTAGGTGTAGCAGAGAAAAGCATTAAAATAAAATTAGTACTGTGGTTGTTATTTGCTGTAAGTGTGGTAGGAAGAGCACTCGTGCTGTAAATCTCTCCTCCCCACCAGCCATGGCAAGCAGTGTTTTACAGCCTCAAAGTAAATGTAGCACATGTCTGCTGCTGACCAGAAGGAAAGCATTGTTAGTGGGGACATTCCTCCTTTCTCTTCTTGCAGTTTTCCTGGCTTTAATCAAGCTTCTTTTTTTTTTTGTGTCATTCATAGAAGTGAGGCTGTGCCAGAGCTGTGTTTTGCAGCAGCCTGTTTCCTGTGCCAGGCTGGGCAAGGGATGCCCAGCTTCCTGCACCAAGTACCAGCAACACCCTATATCCTAGCAACACAAACATACGAAAACTAGGAATACCCAGAAATACCCAGAACTACAGCCTGCACTGGAAAGAGGAACCCCTGTCCTGGGGACCCTAAATACTGTGGAAAATGCAAAAAAAAAAAAAAAAGGAAATGCGGAATATGCAATGTACTTTATATGCCTTGCTTGGCAAAACCATGGGTATCTCGCACCTCCAGCTATGTGGCACTTACCAGTCTGGGCTGCAAAGATATTCTCCAAACCTGTCAGCTTTCACCCACCCTCAGCTTTGGGTGATGTTGTTGGGTGGCAGGGTGCAGCTGGGCGTTGAACAAGCGGAAAGTATTTCAGTGCTGCTCTTCATCCTCTTTGAACGACATCTGGTTTTTGTTTCTGCAGCTGACACATCCTCAGAGAAGCATCCTTCTTTGCTGGATTAGTCACACTGCAAGATTTAAAGGGAAAAAAAACTCTCATGCGTATAATTATTCTGTATCTGAAAACGGTAGGTTTAGAGCAGAAAGGAGCTGAACAGTTGGAGCGCAAGCCAGATTTCAGTGAGACTTTGCCTGATAAAGACCAGCTATTAAATACTTGCTGGGAGATGAGGACCTACCTGGAAATATCACATTTGAGAGGAATCAAGTGCATAGCAAAGCTGTTAAATCACTAAATCTCCTTTTCTGAACCAAAGGAGAGCTGGAGGCTGCCACTGCAGAGCCACTGCCTTTTCCATGCAGCACTAAGTTGCATGGGATGTGGTCTGCATGCTTAGTAACTGCCAATAGTTATTTTAGATGTGCTAAACACTGATGCTTTCCTCTTTCTTCTTCTCAAAACCGTGTTTTGATGATTCTCTAACAAACCACTGAACTAGAAGGAAAATCCCAGGTCATTTGTCACTGTTTTTTCACCAAGCTACAAAGAAATGTGTTCAGTGGACGGGTGCAGCTGTGGTGGATTCCTCTGAGGATTGCAGAGTCACCCACACCCTTGAGCAGGTCTGAGGCCTCATCCATGAGGTGAAAGTGAAAAGCAGTACAGACACCTATCCATGGGGTTGCAACACTTGAAATGCAAGCAACTTCAGAGGTGTAAAGGAATTAATAGGAATTTGTTAAATTAGTGTTCATGAACACTAATGATGCCAGCAGCTTTCAAATGAAGCTGGGGAGAGAAAAGAGGCAAGCAGCCACACTGGCAGCCAGTGAAGTGGGCACCTGTTACCTGAGCTTGTGCATATGGAACATCAGCCCAAGGCAGAGTCCAGGCAAGATGGGGAGACCTGAATCCAGCCCTACCTACATTGCAGGGGCTTTGCCTGGGGGTGCTGGCTGTCTCCTTCCTCATGGTTCTAGGGCTCTTTCTTTGCTTTGCTTTTATTTTTTATTAACTAACTTTATGAAGAACATATTTCCAATAATGCCCTTGGAAGGAGCACTTGGTGATGGAGTGGTCTGGGTGTAATTTGCCTGCTGCTGAGTGTAGTGTTTCAGTTCTACCCGAATTTGTGCCTATGATTTATGATTTAATGTTTCCTATTGTAAATTATATTTAAAGAGAAAAATGAGGCTTATTTTTTTATTTTTAGAAAACCTAATGTTTATGCTTTATGAGCCATCAGAAGAAATAAAGTACTGCTATGTGTTCAGACCATGTTTTCAGCAGGTAAAATGCAATTATTCTGACCAGAGAGCTCTATTTGATATATGAATAGAGTAAATGAAAAGGCATTCAAAGTCTGATCCAAAGCCTTTTTGAATCATTGGGAGTCTTTTCTTCCTTGAGATTATAGAGCTAAACCACTGGCTATACAAATAGGAACGGGATACATGCCATTTCTGTCTCGATGGGTACTGCCATAGCTCAGGCTTGAATTTCACCCCCTGAAAATGCAGATATTGGTCTTTCTAGCTGCCATCCAGTTTACCCAATGCTCTCTCTGTGTTCATGGGTAGCAGTCACGGACCTGTAATGCACTTTTCCCATCACATTAATCTGTGTGGGAGCCATTCTGACATTCTGCTGTGGCTTGTAGAAATGCAAGTGCCATCCCCACTAAGACCAACACCTTCCTGGGGAGCGTGGCAGCGTCTCCTCTTCTGTCTCACCTGGCATGAACCTCCCTGGCAGAGCACACGTTACTACAGCTGTCATTTCAGATCACGTCAGCTCTTCCTCCTGGGACCAAGCAGCTCTCCAGGGTGTCTCGACTTCCAGAGGTGTTCAAAGCACATTGCAGCTGGTGTCTCCTCTGGTCCAGCCTCTGCTGACCATGAGAGGTTTCGTGGTCTGTGAGACACCACATTCTCCCATTTACCACTTTCAAACACATTCACAAATATATCAGTGCATGCCTTAAACTCCTTGTGCTTCATTTTCTTTTTCTCTGTAATGAATTATCATCCTCAGCAGAGTGATTACAATGCTAAGCAGTCTCTACTATTCACTTTGCATTGACCCATGGGTGCATCTTGCTTTACATAGGTGTTTGGGAAGTCCCCACTTCCTTGGAGTATCTTCAGCCCTGACTTCTGCTGAGCAACACCTTGGGCTGCTGAAATGAAATATCCTGCAGAAAGTGAATTTTTAATAGGATGGTAAATTAGGAACACAGGCCACAGAGGTCTTGGCTGTGCATTTCACATTGGAAAGCAGAGTCCCAGCGCAGCAATGCTGGGATATGGCAGACCTGTGGGTTAACATCAGTGCAAACAACTGCCCGTCTCATATATTACATTTCATATTTCATGTTAATTTGTTTGCGGCAGAATGAAAGATAATGGCTCAGTGTTTGTGAAACTATCAGGCAAGGAAAAAAGATAAGAAAAAAACCCATGTTGGTGGTGTGATGCTGTTCTAGAATGGTTTGTTCAGCTTAGCATGGTTTTAAACCTCTAAAACCGTTTCTGAATTTATGCTGAAAACCAAATATGACTACAACACAAGCAACCTCCATCCTTCAAGGCATCTTGCAATTAAATGTATTTCCTTTTGCAAAGAATTTGTTTCACCACTGAAACTGTTTACTGAATCCATCTGGAATGGTTAGTGACCTCCATGCAGCTAAGGAATTGACATATTTTCAAGGGAACTCAAGTAAAGCTGGTTTGAAAATTTCCATTGAAATTGTGGATTTCTTCACATTTCATTTTGTCTTCCCTGCAGCTATTTGTTTCTGCAGCTTTTCTCTTCTGCAAGGCTGGTTTTGTACCTTCTTCTAAGCAACATTTTCTAAGGGCAACAGCAGCAAGCATGCACCAGAGACAGACTCCACACAAAAGAGAAAAAAGGCTTTGGCAGGTTTTCTTATCCCTAGCCAAGCTTCTTAAAGGGATTTTTAGCAAGCAGATATAAACTCCAAGAAATCCTATGTCTATGTTGAATAAAAGTACTTTCAGAGCCTTTACTTTAAATATTTCCTATTTGTTTCTGTCACATAATTTTAAGATCATTATAGCCTGGAGAAGCCCATGACCTCATTCAGTCAGAGCAGAGCAGAGCCGCACAGGAACCAGCCCTGATGTGGCCTCAGCACAAAATCCCACAAGCACAAAAGGAGAGAGTTTGGGCAAAAAATCCTTGTTTTAAATGATATTTGTAGTGAAGTCCTTGGGTAAGTTTATATAGACAACACAACAATGGGGAAACTCCCAGGGCAAAGGGGTTGCTGCAGGGAAAGGGGGGCTTTGCTGCAGAAATCTCCACCATTGCTGCATTGCATTATTCTACAAATTTGTGAAAAACCTGAATTTATAGATGGAGAAAAGGAGTATCTAATCTAGGCATCCTCCAGCCTTCCCACGGTGCATAGACAAGGCACCTTAACAAAAATCTGCCTCATAGTCTATAATTTACCCTTCTGCCTCAACATCCAAGGTCCCACATCAGTCACACCTTGTGGGAAACCTAGAAGGAAAACAGTCCCCTGGAATGGGACCAGAATCAACGTCATTTGACCATTGTGCTCTCTCACAGCACAGGTTAATGTATGTGCATTAAACCTCGCCTTTTATATCTACCAATATCTTTATTGGTAAGAATATCTCTATCTTCTACCAGTATCTCTAGTACTTACAAGTTTATTATACTGCTTTTCCAGAGTGCTGGGTTATGTTTGCAGGACAGAAGACTTTTTCCTGTACCTGTGCATGAGGGGGGCCTGTAAAGAAGGGTTGAAATCTGGCATTTATTTATTACAGGCTTGCTCTTTAACTTTTTATCCAAGGACACAAACCTGCCTTTTGCCAAACACCCATCCAAGCAGAAACTGGTGGTAGCAGACAAGACACTTATGCTAATTAATATTTTATGGGCTTATAGACAGTTTTTCCTCAGCAGCTGGTCTTAAATAAAGACCAATTTGCCAAAGTGTTAATTAACTCTAATTACAAAGTGCATTGTAGGTTCTCTGAGGATTTCTGTCTGGAGAATGACATGCAACCATTCAGCCCATCATCCCCATCCCACTACAGTGATACTTCAAGGAATTTATTTCTGAAGACCCCGTGCAAGTTTCCAAATCAAATTCCACACTGGATAACCAGAGGGTACCAAATGGCCATGCTAAACAGAGGATGCCAGTTCATCCATATGTATAAATCCTTAAAGCTGGAGACTTTTCCCATGCATTCTTTGCTGGGCACAGAAGCAAGCATGCCCTCTGCTGTGAACTGGACCAAAAATGTCTCCGCTCCCTGGTGAGTGTGGAGGAGTGATGCTGGTCTACATCCAAGATACTTCAGCAGCAAAAATGGGCATATCATGACTCTGTGGAGTGGCATTTAGCCCCCAGATGGAGGCATACCGTTGCACAGAACAGCATTAAATACACCTACCGGTGCACCCAGTGTAACAGATAAGTTGAACTCCAATGTGTGCTATGCTTTGACAGTATATTTACACGAGCTTTCTAATTAGCTTTCCGTGACTCATTTTGCTGGGTTTACATGCAGATACTTTCGAGTGTTTTACCCCGGGCAGAGCTGGAGCTCAGCGCGCATGCGTGTGCTGAAATACAGCCCTGGAGCAGCATCGCGGCGTTAATGAGGAGGAAATCAATTAGGAGTTTTGACACGCGGCAATGCGCTCAGGCAATTAGCCCTGTCTCTTGCTATGAGGCTGCCGTTTTAACGTGACAACGACAGGGACTGTGTCACAGCCCTCCCAGTGGCTTGCAGCGCTGCCACTCTTGCTGATTACAACTATTGCTTTCCTCCCTCTGGAAAGCAGCCATATGTGGGATCTCCTCTGCAGACAGCTTTAATTGGCAGCAATCAGGCCCATGTACGTGGTGTGCATGGCCGGGAGGGGTTGTTAATTTTCAAATGGTGGTGTCT
>JBCJKH010011472.1:26744-37799 GCA_039877255.1 Loriculus beryllinus | reverse complement strand
AACAGAATGAAACAAGGCCAAACCTTTAATCAACCTGGCTAAGGGAAGCAAGTTCCTACTTTGTTTCTTGCAACAATAAGGAAGGCTATGAAAAACCTTATTTGAGAAATTAATGAATTCTATGTCTGCCCAAATGAACATGGAAGTTTAAGTAGTGATGGCTTTTACAGTGTAAATTAGAACGATATCTCTTAATTTTCTTTAAATCATGTGTGATAGGAAATGTTCAGGTTTTGCAGACTCATGTCAAGTGTACTTTCATGTCAGTATGAATTAGAGGCTGTCCCATGGAAATGTGTGAAAACCAGTGTGTATCAAATGGGAATTTGTTTTGAGTAATGGAAAGAAAACCTTTCCAAAGAGTCTGCTCACTCACAGGTGATGTGGAGCAGTAGATTATTTTAACTATATTACTTTGTTATAGGCAATAAACCACAGGGGAAATTTTGCTACCTACTCTCCACAGTTGTTCTTGAGTTTCAGCAACCAGTTTTTAAAAACTGATAGTGAAGAATTTAGCTTTAGCAAATACACAGTGATTCGGTAATATTAACTGCTTGTGTATTAGTATTATATATAAGTATTGCTTATATATATATAAATATAAGTATTGTTACTGTTCAAGCTAAGCATGTTAGCAAGGCAAAAAATTTCTCTTTGATCAAATTTCTGTTCCTATATTAGCAATAGTTCTATGTGGAATTTTGTGATCAGTTAACTACTTTGGATTCAGATGTGTTGCTTTATTACTGGGCTTATTTTGGAATAACATATTTGCCTTTGGGTATCAATTTATTTGCACCAAAGAATATCAAGTAGCCCAGGTCACATAGGTCTGCGTTGAAAGAGGACCAGACAGCAGTTCTAACTGTATATGTATTTTGCTGTTATAATGATGGTTTTTTTCTAAACAGGTATGTGCTTGTTCTCCCCTTTCCTAACTAGGATAAAAGCTGTGTCACTACAATTCCAAATGAAAAATCATGTGTTCTGTTTCAATCTTGGATAAATTAATGGGGATCCAGTGCTATAATATCCATGCATTCTTAGTCCTTGACTGTCTTGGAGTTTAGGCAAACTGAGGATATCCAAGGCTATGGCAAGGCATGGCAAATTAAAATTCTTGCTAACAAACAGCTCTGCTTCCAGCCATCTTCTCTTTGTAATTCTCTTAGAGAGGGTAGGAATAGCTAAGCATTTCTATGCAGGCTGTTTCTGACAAATATTTTTGCTATATAATCTTTGTGTTTAATAAGACTTTCACTTTGCATTCTTGATATTCATGACTGAAAATGAGCAGTAGAGAAGAATGACATCAATTTTTTTTTATTTATTTTTATTGCCTATGACCACATTTATCTCTATTTTACAGTAACTTTAATGCAGATTAGGTCAGAAAACAAAACTGTTTCCATAATACTGTGGTGATGTTTTAACTTCTAGATTTTACTCAGTGAAGGTCAGCAGCTCCTGAGTGAATTAGGTAAGTTGCACTTATGCATTTTTGGCAAAAGAAAGTACAAAAGCAAAATCCAGCATTTGCTTACAGTGTTACTTCTGACTTCATCTGCTGTGGATACATTGCTTTAGCTGTGTACAAGCATTGACTTTCTTCTGACCTTAGGTTTTCTTTATTGATTTCCTTTTGACTTTGCTTAGTTAACTGTCACTCACTGCTGAAATGAGGAGTGTTTTCTTTTAAACCTCTTTTAAATCCTTACAATAGTTACAATAGTAAATAAGTTAACGCATATACAGGATAAAAAAGAATACAACAGAATATTTCAAGAGGGGTTAGTACTGTCTAAAGCTCCGTCAGCTTACAGAAATGTTGCATTGATAGAGCTAAGACTTGCCATTGACAAATAAAGCTTTCAGGGAGCATACCCTTTAATATCAGGGACAATTAAATGAAAATTATCTGCTACCACACCTGAACATGCAGTTTGAACTAAAATAAAAAGATACATTTCTAGAATAAATTCTTTTTAGGTAAGACTTTTTCTGCTTGTATTGGTGGCTGCCTGAGGTTCAGAAAGATGAAGAACCAGCATCAGTGAACTAAAATTAAGTAGAAGTCCACAATTTTTTATATAAATATATAGTGTTGTTTCATCATACATAACTATTCTTTGGCACTTTCTTCCAATGACACAAAACAATTGCAAAATGTTAGAAGTGTGTTTTGGTTTTTTATTAGCAGATTTTTTTTCTGATCAAATCTAATCCTGTGTCTGTAAGGGCAGTTTTAGAAGTTGTATGGGAAGTACTGAAAAATGCAGTCTCATCTGATAGCAGTTTATGTTCCAACAAATACTAACACTTGTACTTCAGTATTTTCTTCTTAAATTCCTCTCTGCCTTACTTTATTACACTGATGTGGTGTCCCTGATTGTAAATAATGTCAGATTTCTGATATGTGTATATATATCAGGTTGTTACCGATAAAAAATACACAGTGATTTTTGTCATTACACATTAATTCAGTCTCCAGTAAAACTACAGCATTTCCTAAACAGTGTAAAGATCATAAGCTGCATTTAGATACTGTTTTCTTTGGCAGGTTATTTTCAAGATGGAGAAAGAAATTAGAATTGTCATAACAACACTGAACTGTATGATATGCGACAACTTTTGGTGTTGCAAATGGTTCAAGGAGTAAATATACTGCTTGATGCAGTGCTGACTGTGTGTGTCTCTCCTTTGATCTTTGAATAGCTTTTGCTACCAACCAGTTGTGCTGAATTTAGAAGGGGAAATTCCCAGGAGTTCTGTTATGCACAGGAATACAGAATAATTTCTGACATAAGACATCGTAAAAGAAGAGAAGAAAAACAGGATTTTAAGTTTGTAAAATCTAGCTACAAATTGAAGGAGCAATTTTCTAAGATAGATAAATCCAGGACAAAATATAGATCCCTGTGTATTCACATGAATATAGTCAGGCCTTTTTTGTAGCTCCAAGGATCCTGAATTAATTTTTCATTAATTTATATTATGCTGATAAGGAACACACAGTATTTACACACTGTTTTCTCTAGCCTCTTTGTCAATCCTTTAAATAACAGAAAATAAAAATAATTTTTTTATTTCATCCAAGCATCTAGTGTTATCTGAACCATTTTATAAAACTGTCTTTAGGCAGAAAACCATAAAATGAAACACAACAAAGACAAATAATTTTCTCCCTTACTGACTATATATCTCCGAGAATAAAGATAACTGAGGCTTAATCAGAAGATGAGTACATGTCTTTTTATGCTTATCAAAATAAAACGCCTACCCTCTTAAAACAGAAATGGCTGAACAACTGATTCTGTAGACTTTCCAAAATGGGAGCATATTTCTGATAGATTAGTTTGCATTCATGAGGAGTTTGATAGCTCATTTAGGTAGTTATGAAGAGCCTAGGACATTATTATTCGCTATTCTAGATGCCAAAAGTTTTCTAAACCCTACAGATATTTATTCTTACAACTTTTCCGTTGTGCTTGTACAAAGACCCTTGTATATGGGGAAGAGAAGCCCATCAACAAGGAGAACAGGAGGTACATTATTCCCCTATTTTACTATTCCCTTTATATTTCTTTTTTTTTTTTTTTTCTTCCAAATATGTCTTTGTTAAGTAGACTTTATTCTGATGCTGGCCATGTAACATTTGCGTGATCTGAATTATTTGTTTGATTCAGCAGACACATAGGGTATCTTTTGGGACACACTTGTGTTTTATTGATGCTGAAGGGACTTACATGTACGCTTGAAGTATTGTATAGCTGAATAGAATCAAGCATGTAAGGAAATATTTATACATGTACTTCTTTGCTTGCTAAATAAGGTGTGCATGAATAGTACAAATCACTCTTACAGTTTGTTCTAATTTTTTTTCTTTCAGTACCTTATATTCTAGGTAGTTCTTGATTTTTCTGGGAAAAATTGTGTAATCACTATTTTGTAAAGATATATATGTATATGTCTTACAAAGTTAATATGTGACAATTATCTTTCAAGTATATATTTCAGTATTTTTTCATTTTAAAGCCACACATTTTTTTCTTTATTCCTCTTAGTTAATGAAACATATTATCTAGACATTGCTCTCTTTACACATACAGAATTGCTAGCTGTTTGTGTATTTTGTTATTTGTATGATCCATGTTAATGTTTTCTAGGTGTCTTGGGTTTGAATTTCATATGTCAAAATGGAAAAGATATTTTTATATGCTATCCAGTATTAGGCATCTGATTTCACCAGCTATAACAGGTGAGCAAAACAGCAAGACAGAACCAGTGCCAATAGAACAGATTCTATTAAATAACTTTTCAAAAAATAAATAAAGCAGCAAGCTTTAACTTCTGTTATCAAATTAATTCCTAGTTCAAAATTCTTGTTTCAGAACTTAAAATTAAATTTTTCCACAAATTAATTTTAAAATTCACTTAGGCTGCAGAAATAAAAATATTTGAAGCAATAAATACATTAAATTATATGTGTGATTATCATACATACAGTTACAGATATACTACTACTCAATATCACAAAAAATATATTAGTAAGGCAGATATATATTTAAAATCTTTTTATATTTAAAACCTGGATAAAGGCATTCTCATTAGTGTGGTCCTGTGGCCCATTCAGATATTTTAAGGTACTGGATGTGTGTGTGTGTGTGTGTGTGTGTGTATAGGTGGTAAAAGAGAAAAAAAATATGATCACCCGGGTGGAAGAGGACAGAAAAATATGTGAAGGCCAAGTTTGAATCTTCTTAAGGTTTTGGTAGAGAGAAAAGGACAAATAAAGGGCTAAGAAAAGAAAAAAATATTTAGTATTCTATCCAGATTTCATAGAGATTTATAATTGACCTTTCTCTGGTTTTAGGATACCATTAGATTAGAAATGGGTGATTCAAAAATCTTAGATTTAGTAAAGTAAAACGCAGTATAGCATTGCTTGTAACACAGTAGTGAATATGTCTACAGAAAATTGTGTCTTTCGTTGGAGGATGCCAGTCTGGTTTTAAGCCTCAGCATCTACAAATGTCTTGAAAAAAGAGACAGAATGTACCCTACCTGATCAAGACAAGTGACTGGAAAAGTGAATTTTGTAATGAACAGATACAGTGCTATCCAAAGTATATAAATAAACACATTGCATCCAGGGATGTAGGCATGATAGTACAGTTCATTAGAAGAGCAGCCTTCTGGGATGCTGTCTACTTTTGAAAAGTCTCAGACTGAGAGAAATGGCTGTGTTCTGTGACATGTCAAGGGAATTGTGTTCTGTGACATGTCAAGGGAATTGTGCTCTGTGAAGGAAAATCTGAGTAATGTAAATAAAGGGCTTAACTGAGATATCTTAGCTCCATCTTTTCTCAGTTCTGAATTTCTTATTGTACCGTACTGGCCAGCTGTGACCTCCAGCTAGGATCCATGTTTCTCCAATCATCTTTTCCACTTGCATGCTTACATCAGCGTTCATGTAAGGGTGATTACAGGAGGGATTGCCTCTGCCGTTCTGTACTGAACAAGATTCAGTGAAAACCAATATTACTCTGGAAAGAGATGACTGTGATAATCCCAGGAATTGCTTGAATATCTGTTATACAGATTTATGTCAGGCAGTAGCTAACTTCATGTCTGTAGAGGATACCCATTTTTGTTTTGTAGCAGTAAGGCACCTGAGTCTACTTCCACCTCTGTCTTCAGATGCACTGGTTCCATCACAAAGCGTGCTATTTCTGGACAGAGCTTTCCTGTTATCTTTGGAAATGACATCGTATATAGCTGTGGAATCAAGTTCTTTAGGGTGTGCTTTACAGATTTTTGTCCATTAGAAACATGACTTAACACAGTGCTTTCCTTTTCAAGATTTCATTTATTAGATCAGAGTGAATAACACTGAGCTGTGTAAATGCAAAAGACACAAAAATAAGAGGAATCTTACCCCTAGTATATGTATTTCATTTCAGTAGCAGTTGCCTATAAATAGCACTTCAGTAACTTACTTACTTTAACTCATAAAATGTAGTTTATAGGGAAGAGTTGATGGGACAGTAAAAGAATATATGGAGATTTATTTTAGTAAATATTGATTCTTCTAAAGATAGCATTCTAAAGATAGCAAGATACAACATAACCTGATTTATAAATGGAGATAAACTAAAAATAGTAAATGTAAAAGAAAAGTATTTTCATAGACTTTTTTCTGTATACTTCAGAACAGTAGCTCTGTATTGCAATTTCCCTTTCCACTATTTGGTCTGAAGCTCCTTTTCTGTTTCCTTTGAAGTTTATGGAAATATTCCAGTTGGGCTGAAATAATTTTTTCTACTTAAAAATTATTCTACCATATTAAACATTTACTTGACTGGATTTCTGCTTAAAATTGCGGAGTCGTCACTTCTGTAAAATGAACATGTATAAAATGTCATGAGGTTATTGATCTAGTAGGGCTCTTTGGAATTCAATTCAGGGTTTTCCTTCAGGAAAGAAATGTTATATAAATACGTCCATTTTAGAATTTCACTAAATTTCACAACCAGTTTGCAGAAAGTGCAATGGGACTGTAGCTTTTGTTCTGATGCTTGATACTACTGGCACAAATACTCTTGAGATTTAATTCTTCTCTGAGAGGTTTAATTCTTGTCTTGTGCATGTACTGTATACAGGACCACACTGTCTTTGTTCCACTATCTTAGGAGAAGAAATCAGCAAATGTCTTGTATCTGACAGGGCATTTTCCTGATCTGGTGTGTTGGCTCAAATCTGCTGGCTGGTAAACTGGTGGAAAGGCTGCACCGTTCTCACCTGTCTGTGTAGGAAATAGAATATAGAATAGGCCTCCATATCCTATCTGTATTTGGACTGTAAATTAACACAGTTTTAATCTACACTTAATAGTTTTATAAAGCCTGCCTACATATTTTTAAATGAATGAAATTACTTCTATAAACTGCCATAGACTTCTACGGAGGTCTATGGAGAGATGAATGTGCAGGCAAAATTCATCATACTTCAGTATGATGCACGGGAGTGTCCTTAGAGTGCCATGCAATATTTTTAATTCTACAACTGTTGTTGAAGCTTATCTGACTTTGTAGTACAGTAGTAATAGTAATCCTTTACTATGCCCATTTCCTGTGTTTTCTTTCACTTGCTTGTCATCCTCACCACTCATCTTGGTACATGGACTGTTACACAGAAATTTATGCAGAAATTTTCATATCTAAATATATATTTTATCTTCTCCACTAACTTCATCTGCTAACATATTCCAAGGCTGCAGGCAGGCATTATTTACAGCAGTCTGCCAAGAACTCCTTTTACCAGCAAAAGATGAGCCAATGTCATTAAGGACTGTTGTGGTTTGACCCCAGCTGGCAGCAAAGTACAACACAGCCACTTACTCCCTGCTCCCACCTCCCCTTGCTCTACAGGTACTAAAGCCTATTTATAGCACTGTAATAAAGTGCAGAACAACAGACCAGGGTCCAAAATATCACCCATCATCACTGATGGATATTATTTAAGAATTAACATTAAATGCTGTGATACTGACAGTCCAAAAATTAATGAATTAATTTATGCAGGGAGGGAAGGAGTGAGGGAATGTTGGTTTGGGGTTTTTTTGTTTTGTTTTTTTTTTTTACCATGACATGCTCAAATGAAGGTATTTCTTAATTGTAGCTTCTCAGTATAATTTAAAGGAAATATTTCAGGACAGTGGACAATTTTCATTCTACTATTAATATTATTTATACCACTTTTGAACATAGAAGCAAAATTAGAATGGATTAATCTGTTACCTTACACCTGGATGAAAGCCATAGCCAGAGGACAGGCACACAAGAATTGAATCTGAATGTAAATGAATATTAAAATGAAACTTTTTATTTTCCCCTGAACAGTTTACAGTAAATGAGTATTGTAAGTGAAGTAAATGCTAGCCATAGCTCATTATTTGCGTGATAATGCACAGCAGAAGAAGCTGTGAAATGTTTAGTTTTTCCTTGTTCACTTGCACAAATCTAGGAGGAGGAGTGAGTGATAATAAAAGCTGCATTTCCACAACGACATAATGACCCAAGATGCATGTTGTTTTGGGAGTGGTAATGTGTTCCTCTTCTATAGACATTTGCAACAGGGACTTATGCTGCTCAATCTGAATAACAGAAACAACTGCAGTATAACCAAACCCAGTCCTCAGTTTTCATGTGTAAATTAGCATATTTACTTTTATTTTACTTCAAAGCACATATCAGCTAGTGATGCCTACAGTGTCTAAACATTCTTTTCATTTGGACATAGTCTGACAAACACTCATCTTTTCAATTCACTTTTTCCTGCATCCCAGTAAGTTCTTAAGATTAGAGCTGACATAGGAGCCAACTGTGTGGAACTTACTTATGGTCATGATGCAAGCTGAATTAAATTAATCCATGCTCTGTAATGTGCCCTATACTGCTATTTGGTAACAATATACCAAACATAATCCTCTGTAAGAAAACAATAGTATTAAGTGCTTTAAATGCTGCCTTCTCCATACATTCATGTTTACACTGCAGATACCTGTATCATGCAGATATCATGCATATAAAACCTGATCCTGTACTCACTGAATTCAGTGAGAATCCTATAAGCTCTCACTGCAAACTGCTTCTCCAGTAGGGAATAGTATAGATATAGTTATAGACAGTCTTTGCTCTTATTGCTGCTATCATGTCTAACTTAATCTAGACTAAAATTATTTAAACATACCACAGCACGAGAACTTTGAATTCTGAACATACTTTCATAAGTCCTATCACTCTACACAGTGAAGTTTCTACAGAAACTAATGGACATATCTAGCACACAGGTGCAGTATATGATACAGAGATCCCTGAATGTGTGTTCTTATAAAACACAAAACACAAAAATATTTGTAATACAGACAAAAAATATGTTTGTACAAGTGTAATTGAGTTAAACTAGTGAGATGTTTTACATAATTAGGACACTGGTAATAAATTTGTATGACTAGTTTACTTCTGGTTCAGTGGGATTATATAGACAGACCTCCTGAATTTCTCTTTCAAAGAAAAAATCTAGACTGATCTTACATCTTAGGTATGGCATTTGAAAGCTTCATCACTGTTAATTATCTACTATGCCTTTATTCCATGACATAAGGAAGTATTATTTCCATTTCAGATGTGATTAAATTAGATATAAAAAATAACATTATTCTTGTATGGTCATGTAATTGATCACTAATAAGACAGGTAATTTAAAATGGGTTTCAAATTTATTATCAAACTACTTTTTCTTCCTAAAGATATTTTAATTGAATCAGGTAATCTGAAAAGACTGTCCTGAAATGTAGCTTGTCTTTGAAATTACGGTCTTATTAATTAGAACTTTTATTATTTACAGTAATATGGCTGGGAGGCAGGGAAATGCAAATCATATATGTAATGTGCTGGAGAAAAATTATATGAAAAACATTAAATTTAGGTTGGTTACAAAGATCTGGAAAAGAACTGACTTTCTGAAAGACAATGATACACAATATCAGCTCCCATTAAATCACAGATCAATGAAAAGCTGACTTCGTCACATAGTCAGTGCTGACTAAAGTCATTTTTTTGGTGTTCAGAAAGAACTGTTGTGTATGTATTTACCAGAAGCATGAAAACAGACATTTTTCTCTTTTAGAAAACAAAGCAGGGAGGGGTCTATGATCTCATTCCCTATATTACACCAATCAACAAATAAATAGCCTTACCTAAAAGCAGGGATCAGGAAAATAATATGATAGGTTTAGAAACTTAACACAGTAGATATGCACATACATGTATTTACTCTAGTGTTCATCTATGGCTTCTCATTAATGTTGCCCTGAAGATGCCGCATTGTGTAGTAATCAGAATTTCTGTACAAATATAATAATAACTATGTGAAATTCACACAAATTTAAGGTCTAACTAGAAATCTTTCTTATTTTGTTCTTTTTAAGAGAAGGAAAGAATATTGACATAGTAATTAAATCACATATGTGTGTGTGTGTATATATATTTCTTTGAACAATATTATCATATTGTTGAATGTCCCATATAAATCAGTGCCCTAAGTTCACGGCTTCTTCATGAGAAGAGTTTGGAGGCAGAAAGTGTAGCTTGTACATATATAGCTTTTGGGAGCAAGACCCTAATTTGGGGTAAAATCCCCTCTTAGTTTAAAAGTTTTCACTGGAGTCCTTATGTTTAACTAACGAAGAAGGGCCCACTAACAAACAGTTGTTCAGTGCTATGAGAAACATGAATCATTGTTTAACAGCATCATTATTCTTGGTTTTGTTCAAAATTGGTATGTTCTGATTATTTGGACTGCATGATGAAATGTCCGCCAGTATATGTATAGTAACTAACAAAAAAATATGCTATATATAAATGACATTTTGAACTAATTGCTACTGTATATAATTTTCAGTTAAATTTATCTTTTCATAAGCTTGTATTATGACAGATGTAAGATTAAGACTGGACTATGTCTAGTCCAAATAAATCTCGTACACAAATATCTGTATTTTTTTGAATTTGATAATAGGAAAGCTTTTAGTTAGTGAAATTCTGGCCTTAGTTTAAGCTAGTGGAATACTCGTTACTTGTTTCAGTATATCTAACATGTTATCTGTATTTAAGGTTATAATTACTATCTGTACGTCTAGTTTATGAGCATATTTTAATGGCTTTTATAATAGAGTTAGTGCCATTTGTACCATTTGTACAGGTTAAAAACAGAGAAAGCAAGCAACATAAAGTTCCAGTCATCAGAGACAAAAAAAAGTGCTAAGTCCCATATCACCAAGTCCTCGCTGGCTAGGTCAGTGTGCAAAACCTTTTTGCCCATTGTTTCACAAAAATCAGGAAAACATTTTGCAAAAATAAATGTCTAAGTCTCTCTCAGATTGAGTTATTTTGGAACACTCTTCCAGACACATAGAAAAAAATAGCTGTGTGATTCCCCAAAGCTTTACTTAAACATCTACAAGTTAACAAGTGAAGAAGTAACTCATGA
>JBCJKH010011466.1:0-19951 GCA_039877255.1 Loriculus beryllinus | reverse complement strand
AAAAGAACAAGACCAATATTATTATAATAGAACCAAAATGTCAACACCCAATTCTATCACATATTAGGCTGAAATTTCATCAGTCTATCATTAAATAAAATCTAGAAAGAGCTAGTCACATATAAATGAAGGTTGCAGCCTAAGTCTCAGTACAAAGTGAGCTCTGTTGCTCACAGAAGTAATCCATTTGAAGAGAATAAATTTTTTTTATCCAATTTATTAGAATACAGTATTACCTGTCTTACTTCATGACAAGAAAAAGTAGGTATTGTCAGTGCATTGCATTAGAACAAAAAATACACTATTTTTTAACATGACTAGAAGAAACACAAAGAGATAACTATTCTTTTATTTATTTTTATCCTTATGAAGACAGTAGAAAACAAGATCAACATCCTTCAAATTAAATATCGAAACATTGTAAATTCTTCTGTGCTGCTGCCGAGGACAGTCAACTTTCTAATGCTAACCACAGCTGATTGTTTTCTATCTACTTATGGAGAAGGTTTCATATTTACTTCAACTATCAGTAGTATCGGTATCCCAAAACACAATGAATAAGCCCACTGCCTTTATAAAATAAGGTATCACTCTGTCACAGACAGCTGGTATCTTGTAACTTTTCCTATACTGGGAGGACAGATTCTGAACGAATATAAGTGCAGCTGATTTTATTAACACACTCCACATCCCCTTCCTTCCTCTGCTTTCACTCTGAACTACCTCTAAAGATCTCAGTCAATACTTAAAAAAAAATTGGCAGTATTCCACTTCCTAGCAGGTTGCCTCTGAAAAGATCAGTCAACACACAAAATTTGCAGAGAACAAAACATCACAGAAGTCAACAAGAATTTCTAAACACAACCAGCAAATGCCATTAAAAACAGACTGCTATGAGTCTGGAGGTCCTATTCCCTCTGGATTTCTTGAAGTTTCATTTATTTAGTCTCCTTAATAGCAGTTCGAAAATTCTTCAAGCATATGGATTGCAAGTGGTATAAAAGCCTGGATTAGAAATCACTGGGTTAAAAGCTTTGGAGCACTTTACTACAGCTGGAAGCCTGTTTGAGCAAATTGCTCAAAGTCTAACCAGCCTGCTTCCTAATTAGAAAGCAACCCAAATAAGACAGTGCTTTCTTCTTATCTGCAGTAGGTGTAAGATGAAAATGGTAAGTTCTTCTTTTGATTTAAAAAAAATTAAAAAAAAACCCCTGTACCTGTATTTGTAACCCAGTACCAGTATTGCTGCATAAATTACAAGACAACCGTATCAACTAATTCTGCTCTATCCCTTCCAAATTAAAATTCCCTTCCAAAATTAAAATACTCTGAAATGAGAGAAAAAAGAACTGCTCTTCAGTAATAACTTGAAAATATGGCTTAACTTTTAATATGGCTAATTCCTTTAGGGAGAGACAGCTTGGCAATCATTGGAAATCACTAAAGTTTGAGAAAACACTGATATTTTCCAACCAAAGCTGCACATCAACAATAGGTATGACTAATCCATCTGGTGTATTTATTTGAGTTGGGTCAACAGAACTTATCCTGTGGTACAGCTATTGTAGGACTCCTAAAAAAAAAAATATATAACAACAAATGACAAGTCTCCAGCTCTCAAAACTGATAAAATAAGGAAGATTCAATTCTCTATCAAAACAGTTGTCCTCGAGCAGATTAATGTGCAATGGTAGCTCCCTTCTGATTCATGGGAAGATAAATTTCTTCAAAGAGTAAAGAAACAGATTCTTATCCCTTGTCCTGTTGCAATTCCTGGTTTCTGCTCATCAGGGCATTGGCCAATGCACCATTATTTTTCTGTATTCTTCTATTTTTTTATTTTTATTTTTTTTTTAAAGTTTACAGCAAAGGGAATGGGATGAAAAAATACTTGGATGAAGAAAAATTTAATGCCACCTGCACACCAGCTATGTGCATTCCTAGAAGCTGCATACTGGCATGCAAAGGAAGATGAGAGCGCTCTTTTCAATCATAATTTTGTATACTGTTAATAGGTGTTATTTCAGTCATGACAGGTAAAAAGATCCAAGGACACTAACATCACTCAAACGGTTACAGACAAATGGCAGCCTCCTATCAATAAATGCAGTCAACTCTAAGCAAGCAGTGAAATAAAGGAGTGTTTTAGTTCCCCTTGGCCCTCCCACTGCAATTAATCTGGACTACCTAAACTCCAGCGAAACTAATTAATAGTTATTAAGGAACATGGCTAATGACATTGTGGGCATGCATCAACACAGACACCCCATTTGTAGCTTTGCCAGAAATAATACATTTTTTACGAGAGATAATTTGCTGACTAGATGGCTCACAATGTATACTCTCCCTGAAGGGAATATTAGAATGCCAGGCCGTCTGCATGTACTGGAATATGCTGAGATAGTTCATTTACCTGGGATTGTTTACCAGGTACAGCTTCTAGAAATACAGCTGAAGTTAGGTTTAAGAAAAAGAAATTTAAAAATTAAAAAAATAAGAACAACAAAACTCTACAGGACGAAAACACTGGGGGCAAAAAACCTCCTTTGAAGTAGAATCATAGAATCATACAATCATAGAATAGTTAAGGTTGGAAAGGACCTTCATTCAACAGTATTTCATTTTAATTTTGGGGATTTTTAGAGCCAAAAATTGGGATATAAAGTTAGCAAAAGGTATAGAAACTTCTCAAGCATGAATTTATACAAACAGGGTTCATCCCTGAACTACATCATTTCCAAAAGAAAAAAGTCAAAATATTTTATGTGAAAACACTGCAAGAAATGTTGTAATACCTTTTTAATTCCACTTCTTTCTCTGAAAAAAATACTGCATTTTACCCTAAATTTGTCTATTTTCTCCTTCCCCAAAATATCTCCAGGTTTTGGCAAATACAAAAGCTACCAAGACCTAATTAAAAGTTCACATGAATAGCACAAGCTGGTTTTCAATAGCCACATACTTTGACATTACACAGAAATTTTATGCATTTCTGTATTTCTTACTATAACAATGGAAGAAAATCAAATTGAAAAGCCAAGTTCAGGACTTTGGATCTTCTGTACACCCTTAAAAAAAAAATCAAATACAGTCATTTAAAGCCCATATTTCAAAAAGATATATTGTCAGAAGCTGTCACTCTATTTCGCTCCTGAGTCCCAAATCTTGACCCTCTGATGAAAACCCAAAGGAGGGACCCAATAGAATGGCATCAGTTAAAGTAGATGCCTATTTTATTATCCTTACTACTTGTGCCATGAAAGTTTTTTAATGTTATTTCCAAAATCTTAAATTTCAGTTAAATTGCAAAAAAAGTGTAAGGATCACTGCCTACTAAAAGTATTTAAAACAGAATTTTCATTATATCCATCCCATCTCAGCCTTCATCAAAGATCATAAGAATAAATTCCTTTTGCTAGAAGACTAGAAACAGAAGGCACTAAAAACTTATGAAACAAAAACAAACAAGAAAGTCATACAAAGAAGCACACTCAGGGAGAGTATGATATAGATCATAATCCTCTTGATACCTACTGTGTCACACCAAACTCACATAGTTTAGCAACAGGAATTATTCTATGGAAATGCGGGACAAATTTTTCCTTCTCAGGCAGTAAACTAGGGGGAATCAGACCAGAGGAGGAAGGAGAAGCTCTCCCAATAACTCTAATTTCCCACAAATCTTTTTTATCTACCAGATACTATAAGCTGTTCCCTACAGAAACAACACATCTTCAGAACACTGGAAAGCACAGTACAAATTTCACTTATCATAATGCAGCTACGTGAAAATGACTGAATAGGTCTGGATTTGTTATTTTCCAGACCTTGAACACAACCCTCTTTTAATGGCAACAAACACTGACTCCAGACCCTCAACCAAACTGAGAACATCAGTCTGCAGATGCACAAATCCTTTAAACATGCGCTTTGACTAACAGGCTCCAAATTAGCTGTGTGGAAGCCACTGGAATAAATAAAGCTGGGAACTTGTCTCACACATAAGAGACCCTTTGGGTTAGGGAAGTTTAACCACAGTCTATTGTGAATGTCCAAATTTCATAGTTACTTCATTAACAAGCAACTACCAAGTACAGATAAGAAAAGAGTATTTGTGCCTACTTTGGTCTCCCATCTAAGGAAACCTATGCTTAGATGACTGTGCAGGCAAATGGAGGGAGCAAAAAAGCGAAGCTAAAGCTTTTCTCCTTCCCCTACCAGCATAAACAGAAGTTTCCTTTCACTTACTGATCACTATGCACAAAATGTACTTTCTATAGTGCATGAAATCCCCACACTTGCTAAGAGAGGGGAACTCATCTCAGATAGACCAAAATCCCGTATCTCCCTATCCTGCTCAAGAGCCATGCTCATGAGAAAACTGGAGACTTGACAGATTTTAAACCTACAGCACTGTGCTGGTTTAATATTCACCACTGTACACCCCAGATAAAAACAAACACTTGTCATTCTTTCTGATTCAACACAGTAGATTCAAGCCATCTTGATCCAGAAGGACAACTGAGCATTTCGTATTTACTTATGAAATCCACAAAGCCAGGTTAACATGAATTACTTCCCTTACTCTTTTGGAAAGCAGGACACTGCCTTACCTTACTTTTCCAAAAACAAAGCTCATTTGAAATGCCACTGTTTTCCTGCAGGACAGATTCCAAAATACTCACCACCTCACGCTGAATAGCTTGCAGACTGGATTATTATTATTACACAAATATCTGAAGAGCTCGTCTCTCCTTTGTGTTTGCAGATAACATATGTTGTTTAAAAATTAATAGTAAAAATGAAAGAGGAATCCATAGCACTTGATGGGAAGCAAGAACCAAGCTAGAGACTATAATGGAAGTCTTTTTGTGACTGTAGTATTTGTTGCTGCAAACAATATAAGAATTCAGAACTCATGTGAAGTCTACCCTTTAGAGTTCCAGCTGTGCTCATGCACAGAGAGGGAAAGAAAAAAAAAATCAAAATGAGATGTATCTGTTCTTCTACCATAAATAGGAAATACAGCCTAGATAGAGAGGGGGAAAATATTTATTCCACGGTATATAAAATCTGAAAGCATGACTGCTGTAGGAAAGATGAACATGAGATGCTTTTGAGAACCTGGATGGTCTGACTCAGTATGGCTCCTGCTTTGACTTGACATATAACCACATTTATGTATATCCAGTCTGAAAGGAACGTGAGCAAAATAATGTGCGGGAATAATGTTTCTCCTGACTGGGGAACACAAGGATATTCTTCTGGCATAAGGAGCCACTTTAGCCTCCCTCACCTCTAAGCAATGCCCAGTTTCGCTTCCTTTTTCTTTTCACATAAGCTTTCTGAAAGTACTAAGGCAATAGACATCCTACATAACCAATATTTGATGACCATGGCTGCACCAGTAGAAGAAATAGAAGAGAAAGGAGGCCCAAAAGTAAAGGCAGAGAGGGAAAATTAAAGGGACAGCTGAGGGAAAAAAAAAAAAAAATCATTTATGTCTGAAGTGGTTGCAAAAGGAACAGATTAGCCTGAAGAAAGCACTTCATGATGCAGGATATTCTCAAAATAAGTATCACTATGCAACTAAGCAGTTGCAGCTTTGGCAGGACCTTGCCACTTTCCTGTTTAATCCGGTCACTCATAAGACATGCTGTCTACTTCTCTTTCCAATTCAGACACCAGTAGGGAAGAGATATCTATGCTCAAAAAACTTTTGGGGCAAACCCATTGAAAGGCAATCAAAACAGCAATTTCAGAGACTCTCACGCAGCCAGCCACCTCCCACCCACTCTCTGAAAACACATCCCTCAGGTTGTCCTGGGGGACAACGTTGCAAGACTCTTTCCTGACCTTTTATTCTAATGCAAATGGAGAAAAGAAAAGCACTTCAAGTTCTTGTAGTGCAGGCAAGATATCTCTGAATAAAATACTTAAGAGCATCCTGAATATTCTTATCAGGCCTTGTTAATTAATTCTCACAATGCTTCTCACAAATAGGCACAACAGAAAGATTATATTATTACAGAGTAACCATATCAGTATCTATCCAGTGATAGACAAAAAAGTGCTCTAGCTAATATACTTCAGTTTAAAAAGTATAACTTTACTGGAAATTGACTGCCTTTTTTTCCTGCTTTGAATAAAGACTGAGATTTTTAAGCTCTGCTTCACAAGCCTAAAAGTTATAACCATCCTGAACAATCAATGCGTTTACATGTATCTATCCACCTCTTTGAAACATCCAGGCTATAAGAAACTTTGACACTGCTAAAATGACAAAGACTACCTGTGAAACAAGTAAGTGCTAGTACCACCTTGCCTTAGCGTTCATCTAAATCCCTCTTGATAAAAGCCCTTCTACAGCACTTCACAGTGACACACAGCTATTATACAGAACACAAAGAAGGTTTATATCAAGCTAAAAACTTTGTCTAACCCAAGTCTTCTTCCTTTGCTGTGTGATAGTTCGGGAGTTTTTACCAATTTCAGTCATTAGGGGGTATATGAAGAAAAAGAAAAATCCTCTATTCTGCAAAGCTTTTCTTTTTTTATGAGATTGTATGGCTGTGTGCAAGCAGCGATCTCCTGCTCTTTTCAAGTATCTTTATGGAGACTTCTGGGAAGATTTCCCCTGGATAAGAATGCTTTGAGGGGCTGTAAGTCAGACATACACTTCTAAGCCCTTCATGTCACCAGGGATCTGGGGAAGGAGCATTATCTCTCAAGACTATTTTGAAAGGGAAATCCACAGTCCCATCTCTAGAGCAGTTAACAGTTCCGAGGCCTCCTATTAAAGGCAATAATGACAGCCTGTCTGTTTCCCAGGCTTTTAAAGCGTTCCCTAATCAAACACACAGTGCAAGTAGGCAGCAACCTTCCTAGATATTCTTACCACATTTGACACTTCCTTATTTTATTCTGAGGTTCCACCTAATTAGTCATTTCTGAACAGGAAATGTCCCATATCAAAAAATTCAGGCTTGCAAAGGTAAACCCAAGCACCATAGCTATTTCTGAAGCATTTGGCTGAACAAACAGCAAGAAGAAAAGTACTTCCAATGGAAATACGCCTTCTTTCTGTTGTACCAAATCATCATGAACTGTCTTTATAGCAAGTTACAAGACACACTTTGTTAGGCATCACAGCAATTCTTAATGGGATTCAAGTAGTGTTAAAGTTTGTGTAGAGTGTTTCCTCATGAAAGGAGATATTAAATGGAGAGTTCAATATTCTGTGAGAAATAAGAACACTGAATGCTCATTTAAACATCTGACTGAAGAGTTCCAGTGCAAATGCGAACATGAAGTTATGTGCCAGCAAGTGCTGCAGAGACCTGTGCCTCTGTAGTTGATGGCTGGTTCATCTAGAGCACAAGACCAGCCTGGGAGAGGCTGGGCCTGCAGAGGAGATACCAGGGCACTCAAGAAACTGCTGTTCAATGCCATGTAGGGGCTGCAGTCAGCCTGCCCACACAGCAAGGATTTAATGAAGAAATTCCTAGGAAGGACAGTTTTAGCATAAAACAAGACATATATTTTAGGAAACTTTTATTGAAAAAAAAAAAAAAGCATGAAAACAACAGGTTTCAATTTCACAGAAGACAGTAGAAAATGAAGACTAGTGCTAAAACAAGTGACAGCATCATAACAAAATGACATACCAATTGACTGGTTCAAGTCAGCTTTCAGGACTACCTTGCCTCAGTTTGCAACTTCCTTGCCGAAGTTACAAGGAAATTTTGCCCACATACACAGACTTTAATAACAATTCTCAAGAAAGACACCAGCCAATCAGTCGTGAGCAGCCCAAAATATCCTGCTTCCTCATTAGACAGAAGTCCCAAGAACAGTTCACAAAAGGTACACAAAAAGTACCTTTTGTGACTGTCCCACAGAGACCAAAGGTCTCTGAAGACTGCCTGCCTGCAAGCCTCAGCAGCCCCTGGCCAGCTGCTCCCTTCCCAGAAGCGCCTACACAAAAGCAGGGATGCCTGCCAGGTGTAAGGCAGCTCTCAGCAGTGGGGCAGCACCGGGTCTGCCTCATCCTTCCCTGGACCCAGCAACCATTGACTATAGGGAAGGGAACCTCACTAAATCTCTAAGGTAGAAATCACATATTTTCCATTTGGTTTTATGTCTTATAAAATACAATCAGTCTTTGTTGTCATATAACCAGTTACACTAAAAGAATAAATAGTTCCCTGGAGATTATTTTAGTTAGGGGCTTCTCCCCAGTATTTTCAAGATATGAAACAAAGGGAACTACAGAGGGTAAGAAAATGCAGCAGTTCTGTCTACAGACTGCCATTGTCCAAGCCTGATTAGCTGCTTCATTTTCAGTAGCTAAAAATATTCCCTACCACAAGAAGAATCTGCAGTGACAGCAAAGGTTTTCTTGGATTTTACTTGGAAGAGTGGGCAGAGGTAATAGAAAACAGCACTGTCACCAGAAATTAAACATTCTGAGACAGGAGTATTTATTTATTTATTTTTTAATAAGAAGTCTGTAACAGAAAACCTGACTTTTCTTGAGCTTCCAAAGAAACAAAGATTAAAAGATTTTTCCAGCTGCTCTTTCAAATCTCATGGAAAGAATTTTTAAAAAACCCAGGAGTTTAATTTTGTTTACATTTTCTGTTTTACATTTTCTCAGGAGAATCATAAAGGAGTAAAGATGCCTACATGACTTTTCAAAGAACCATTATATTCTGCTGCTGAAAGCACTTAAAAACTAATAATGGGTCTCTAATCTGTTACGGAACACATTCTGTGCTACATGTAACCATTTCTGTGTATTAAAAAAATTATAGGCTCAGAACTCTTCTGTATGCTTTGCACTATACAACAGCAGCTATAGCTGCTACAATAAGTTAATAAATGCAGTCTGGTATTTTGGAGTAAGTAGACCCTTTTTCTTATTACAGTTTAAGGATATTCCTAAGTAGGGATACCAAGCTCCATCTGCATGGCTGGCACTAAGGCCTGAAAGATCCTCTTAGGGAATTTTCTGTTTTCATTCTCCCATGGTCCATACTTGGCTAGCTCTTGCTCACTTCTGTGCAACAGGCGGCTATGAGCTTAGAAAAACATCTGATACTGATCTTAAATCTGCAAACAGACTCTCCTTGGAAGAGCTAGGTACTCTCAAACCAAAATCAAGAACTCCACAGATCAGACCTTTTAAAACTTCTTTTTAGGAATTATTTGCCAATCACTAGTAAAACAGCCAATGAATTTTTAAAGCTATGTTTTCTATAACTTTTACAGTCAAACTTAATACCTACTTCAGTTACCATAACAAGAGCTGCAACAGATGCTTTTTGGTTTAATGAAGACAGTCAAGCAGATTTATTGCCTATTTCTTCTAGAGGTGACAGTAATTTTCAACAAATAACTTCCCCCAGTATAGTCTTTATTTTTGTGCCTGCACTGAATACCATATACCAGACTACAGTTCAATCTCTTAGGAATTAACCACTTCAAATCTTTACAGATCAGTCAAGTTTGCTGTGACTTAGCTGGAAGCAGTCATCCCAGTGACAGTCCTGGTTGTCTTTCACTAGCCAGCTGAACATGCCTTCACCCGTGAAATGATCACCTGTGTCTGACCTAAATGGGTGTATCACTGAGAACACTCAGTGTTCCTTCAACTTTGCCCATGGTGCAGCTCTGATTTTATTTTCCCATGGGCTGTACCTTTCAGAAACATGGACTCAGTTCCCACACAGGCAAAGCAGACAGTATATCATATGGACTGTTAATCAGAGACAGCTCACATCCTCTCAGAAGCTTAGGAAGAATCTAATTTTGATGCCACAATTACAAGAGGTTGTTTCAGGCTAAGTCCAGGCTGTTTCCACCATAATATGAAATAAATATGAAGGGATAAACCATAAGCGAAGTCCCAGTAGTGCACTCAGATTTACCCCTGCTGTCAGGTGGGAGACAATGGAAAATAGGAGTGGTGCTCCTTTCCTGTCTCACAGCTGTCTTTCCCAAATCTCAGCCCTTCTCATTGGGTAGCAGCAATACTGGCAAGCTTCACAGAGCAGCCAAATTCACCACTACAGCTAAAGCTGATGCAATTACAGTCACTTGCCCCCTGTGCCTTGCATGTTCCTTGAACCATACTGCCTTTAAGCCCATGAATATGTGCAGGTTCTGACTCTGGAAGAATCAAGTATCGTATTTCAGAAATGCCTGCAAAAGATTTCAGGTGACTACAATAAGCATAAGCAATAGACCAGTTTAATTGCTTTGTTGCACAAGATGTCCAATCACAGAGCCTGAAGAGCCAAGCTAACATGAAAAGAAAGAAGAAACACATCCCAAAGCATGTGTATGCCATGCTCTACTACAATGACACATGGCAGGGCAGAGGAGATAAAGCTTGCATCATGTACCTACAGGTATCCCTAG
This sequence comes from Loriculus beryllinus, assembly GCA_039877255.1. Classification (NCBI taxonomy): domain Eukaryota; kingdom Metazoa; phylum Chordata; class Aves; order Psittaciformes; family Psittacidae; genus Loriculus; species Loriculus beryllinus. The sequence continues at coordinate 9,526 of JBCJKH010011466.1, read as the reverse complement.
GACTGGACCTGGCTCATGTTCACAGTACTTGTATTATATTGGTCATGGGTCAGGGCTAAACGCATGTGGGCCTGGAAAGCTTTTCTATCACAAATTCTCAGCCTGCTTGTAAAAAATACAAATAAAAAAAATACAAATAAAAAATTGTGATTTGCACTATTTAAAATCAAATAGTTGCCATGGAGTTACATGTGGTCTAGAACCTCAGCTGCAATGGGTCTGAGGATCAAGCCGGGCGAAAGTTCACATGGTTATTGATAGTTGTAAGCTTATGCTTTCAGATCTCTATCAACAGAAAGCAAGCAAGTTGTGGTCCTCATACAAGGCTTCTATGAATTGAAGAAAGTTGCAGTAGTATTTAATAAATTAAGTAAATTAAAGCAGGAAAACATCACTGCATACAGTGATTTCTTGGAGATACTTAATCAGATTTCTGGAAAAAAAAAATCAGTTCCTCAAAATCCTCACAGAAATAATTCTTACTATTTTTTTAAGTAGACTGTCTGCGTTTTTAAATATCACCAAATAGCTACCGTGTGTTATTAATGGTAACAAATATAATCAACTTCAAAAGTTCACATGCAATATACAGAAGGCAAAACTTCCAAAGAATTTACTACAATCATTTCAAATAGGTAGGAGTGTGCAACTCCTACGATTCAGTGAGTTAGTGCCAATATAGGTACAATTTCAGAAGTACTCAGCAACATTGTTGTACAAGAGAGGTCCCATTGTAGCGCACTGCATTAACAGCAGCAAGACCCTTGAGAATTTTCCAGGTCTTGTCAGTCCAGACTGCTTTGATGAATGGTATAAATAGAAGATGAAATAATCGCTCACTAGTTTACAAGCACTGAAGTACAGCTATTAAAGACTTCTAGTCTACTTTATGACAGTGGCACAGTCATGCTTGGCAAACAGACAAGTATCTGAGCGTATGATTGGTTGTCAGACATCCCAAAATCCCCTGTTCATTTTATATCTCTGAGGCTTTTATACCTCCAAAGACCTACAGTTCTCCTTCCCATTGTATTTCCCTACAGAACACAACTGAGACTAGCAAATTTAAGGGAATTGTTCATCTGCTTGCAAGCACTTAGATAACAGCTTGTCATTCAAAAATGTTTATCATTTTTTTCTAGTTTTTTTTTTTTTTTGTAGTTGGTTAATTATCAGACAAACCTTCAGTACTTCAAATAGAAATTTAACAGACCATTTTAAAGAAAATAAACATAAGTATGAGATTAAAGACAGTGAGCATACTGTCATTTTATGGTTGGACTCGATTATCTTAATGGTATTTTCTAACCTAAATGATTCTAGGATTCTATACTTATGCTCTGTGTCTTCGGGACAAAGCTGAAAGAATCATCTTTGTCACTGATTCCAATTCTTTTCTATCAGAGGAAAATATAGTCGAGGGGTCAAGAAGACATCAGTCCTGTGAACACCAAGAATTATTCTTAATCCTATTTTCCTAAGTCTTCTACCACTGGTTTCAACCTGTGGTTGACAAGGCAATCCAGTCAATAAAAAAAAAATAATAATAATCTTCTGTCATTAATTTAATTAATGACCCCTCTCAGGAACTTTCCCAGAGGTATGGCACTTGAACACACTTGAAAACAACTGGCCTACAGCCATCCCACAGTCTACAGTAAAAGACCAAAGGCAAGACCCACAGTGCAACTCAAGAGCAAAGCAGAGGAACTTCAGGCTCTCTTGCTGGCCCCAACGATATCACAAAATGTGTTATATTAGAAAATCTTGAGAAATAGATCACAACCCACACAATACAGAGAGTAAAAATGAAGTAGCAGGTCCCATTTACCTCACCAGGGACAAAAATTCCTTCACAAGTCCACATCTAGTTTAAACCATCTCTGGCTTAAGAAAATATTGTTTAGCAATAACAGAATTAAGTGACAAGCGTACCAGCCTAAAATACGAAATATCTCCAAGCTTCCTTTGGCCAGTCTGGCACTTTGGGTGATCCAAGAATGACAATGAAGAGAAAAGAGAGAAGGAAATAAGGAATGAAGTAAAACACATGCACCTTAAATTACATTTCAAGAGGAAGATCCCTTCTTGAGCCCTACAGACAGGTCAGGAAGAGGCATGAAGAATGTGATAACACTCCATGAGCACTGGGAAGAGGAATGCCAATCCCAATGACACATACAGAGGTCACAAAGTTCTGTCTTCCTTACCATGCTAAACAGATCAGAGCTAAGCAAACATATGAGAAAATGCACTGAGACCCTCATCTCTCTTTACCTTGTAATTCTCATTCACCAGCACCCAGAGTTAGAGTCAAACTTCCACAATTTAAAACTTTATCCAGGACCAGCATCCAGAAAATCAATTGACCTTTCTCTATATCAAGGTAACTAACACTTTCAACAGGTTCACTTCTTATATCAATATTTTTCTATGGAAAAAGAGAGAAAATCAGTTTCTAGTAAAATTTCATCAAAAAGAGAATATTATTGTGGGGAGAATGTAATAATCCTTTTTTAAGCCAATACATCCATCTTGAGACAACCTTCAATATACTTTAGAACATTTCAAGCAATTTTATCAGCATTTAGGAAGGAAAAAGAACGCCTTGAGGCCAGTCCTGTCAGCAAATATTTCCCATCTTCAGTTTAAATCCTAATATTATTCCAGATGAATGCATTGCAGGCACAATTTTGTAAAGCACTGTGAACACTCTATTACCTTGATGGCCACACTTTTCCCATGTGAGCCATTATTTGCAAATATGGATACCCTGGAAAATCTTTTGGAAAGAACACAGGCACATTGCATACTAATAACCCCTCATTAAGAAACTTAAAGGACATTTTAAAATTAGATTTATCAGACCAAGACCAAAGTACATCTGCATTTGTCTGTCTCTGTGGTTTCATGGAGCTAATAATTTTGTCATATCTGTTAGGAAACTTTGCAGCCAAAAGAAATTGATGTAATTTTTTTAAACACCAATATAACACAAACAGAAATACTATTAAAAAAAAAAAAAAAAAAAAAGAAAAAATAGAAATTCACATGTATGCAAACCTTTTTTCAGGAGCAATTTCATTTCCCCTCTTGCATGCTTACTTGAGTTTTAGACCAGCTTCCTCAGTTGGTTTGCATTTTATCAATGGAATCATAAGTTTTCCTATCAATTTTCAAGCTATTTATTAACATTGTAATAACATGCTAAATCTTGAAGATCCCACTTAAAATTCTCAGCTTCAAGTGCATTTTCCAAAGGCCCTAAAATCTACAACTATTTCCCAGCTAATCTAGTAATCCGACAAGCTATTTGCAAATCATACATTCAAAGCAAGCATGAAGAGACGGAGATATATTTTTAAAAGACAGAATTTCCTAAATCCATGTATTTATTTGTATTTCCTAAGTGAAATACACTTCACCAAAAAAATAGTTGGGAGCAGTCAAATGGCAAATTGACACAAGCCTTCATTTTGCCTTAAGGCACTTTCCAGGTGCACTGGAGCCAACAGAGCCTTTCCCAGTGCCTTTCCAGCTGTCACTATGCTGTTCTACATTCAAAGAAATTCCTCCTATTTCTTCAACTTCAAAGAGAACAATCTTATTTTATTAGTTCACCGAACTTACCAAGGGAGTGAACCAAGTAGGGCTGGCTCACGCCTTTTTCCACCTGTCCTTTGATCATCTTGTGGCTGAGTTCAACTTGATTTTAACTAGGTAAAATGTCATGTATGATACATGTGTACGCATGATACATGTTTCCCTCTCACTAAAGATGCAAAATAATTTATTTCCCTATTAATTACCCCACACAACAGCTTATTCATTTATTTGTTTGCGAAAATTAATTTCAGAGCCAAAATATCATACACATCCTGCTTCAAGCCACTCTTAGAGCATCCTTTAGGAGATGTGCCACTTCCACTGACTCAGCACAACCGCCCAAAACTTCTCAAGGCAAGAGAGAAGATTCCAGTTTACAAACAGTCTCCCTACAGGCCAGCAACAATAAGAGACCAGTTAGCAGAACTATCAAAATCCAGTTTAAAGCCCCACTGCAACCATGTGTGCAGGACATGAACTCCCAGTTTTGATCAACAAACTTTGCTTCTTGCATACCCATCGGGTGCTTTTCTGCATGTTGAACTGCCTAAAGTGCAATGACTCTTGGAAGATAATTAGCACAAGAAAGAAAATAAAGGGGCATTAAAATTATAATCTTACATTATCTGCCTTCTAGTTGATGCACATTTTCTGAAGTATTTTTGATCAAATTACCATTTTATTCTGAATGCATTTCACTGCCAGCATTGCCAGAATGCACTATAGCAAATATAACTGACCACCGCTGTAATTTCTTTTTCACATTCCTGATATTTTGCCTTTCTTTAGAGCTACTGAGGTGCTCTCGAGGAGCATCGCGGGCTTCTTGTCCACATGTGTTCTCCATTTCCTTATAATGTCAGAGATACACAGCTTTAAAGGTTAAAATCTAAAATAAAATAAAACAGAGAGGAAAACTACCCATCGTATCAGTGAAAGCAGGATATGAAACTTAATTCTGTAATAGAAACCCTGGGCTCACTGCAGCAAGTAACACAGAGGAACCCTCGTGAAATACCTAGTTTCCTCTGGCAGTGACTGAAAGGCAGCAAGTCTCCCAGAGACACACATTTCATTTCTATAATGCAGTTCCATTTCTTTTAATGTAAAAGGAAAAGACAAAAACCTTCATTTTCTCATGTAGGTATAGTAACCATTTACAAACCTTAGAATATGCTCTGAAGAGACATCTGTGTACTGCTGCCAACAGATGTTGTCATCATGATGATTAAAATGCAGTGGAAATAGAATAATCCAGCAAATCACAAAAAGCATGTTCATAAAATCTATTGCATTCAGCAGTGACAGGGAAAGGGGGAAATAGAGGGGAAACACCATGCAACCAAACAAGAGGAGGCAGCTGAAAAATACTTTGGAGAAATTATTTATGTGTCCAAACCACACTAGGAAGTAGAATGATGAGTCTGCTATCCATATAAAACGAGACATGGTGGGAAGTGAGGAGATGGCTCTGAAAATGACAACCACAGACAGGAAAGTGTATGTCTCACCCACCCAGATGCCTTTGAGAAACTGAATATTTGGTGAAGGACCCCAGGCGTAGATACACCAGCTACAACTGCACTGTCCCTGGCTTGGCAATAAGACACTAAGAACAAAAAAACAGATAACAGAAGAAAGTCCTTCCTTACCTAAATATTAGGTTACTGAAAAAAAAATAATGAGAGACAGCAAACTGCCTTTTGAGAATTAGGATTGCAGATTTGATTCAAAAAGAATCAGGCATTACTAGTCATGTATTGCCCAGATGATTCTGAGTTTTAGCTGACATTATGTTTTATTTTTAAGCAACGGTGTAAAAGCAAAGAGGACATTGAGCCTTCTTAAGGCATTGAGCCTTAAGAAACCCAATTGTGAACCAATCCTGACACACCAGAGCCTCTGCCACAGGCAGAGAAGGGAGGGAAAGATTACTCCAACCACCTGCTTTTAAGAAGGCTGTCTCTAATCACGCTTGACAACAGCACTTCGGCTTGCCTGCACTGCTGACTTTGTGAGCACCCATCCAGAGGCAATGCAGGACCCACTGGCTGCTGAAGCACTGTAACACACTTAATGGGTGCACTAACCACACAGCTGAAGATACTGCTTGTCTAGAAGCCTTGCTGGCAGACTTTCCTCCCAAGCGTTCCGTAAACACTATCACATACAGTCCATCAGCATTCTTAACAATTTAATAGGTTTTTTCTAAGGGAAAATAAGAAAAAAAAAAAAAAAACCTGAAAAAAAAAAAAAATCCCAACCTAGGTAGCGCTGAAACGCGAAATTACTTTTCATGCTGACTGTGCATCACTTTAATCCAGATGTAGGCACTCTAATTTCAAGCTGACCTGGACAAGTGACTTTCTACAAGCAGAGGCTGAGTGAACCTCAACTTCTGCTAGACCGTATCTTTCCCTATCTTGTCCTGTGAGCACACTTTGGAAATACCTTTTCTTCTCTCAGAAAGTGAAATGCCTGCCACGGGGTGATTATTTGCAGATTGATTACTCGCTAACGTTGCGGCAGCCCTGCCCTTCTAACAGCCTCTTTAAAAATCTAGACCCATGCTGTGCAAGCTTCTTGCTCAGACCAGAGAAAGCCCAAGCTTTTTCTGTTTGGGTCACTAAGTCCTAGCTGTATCAGAAAAACTGTTACTTCCACAGTAACTGAAGCACATCAGGATAAAAGCAAGCTGAAAGGAAAGGAAAGAAAAGAAAAGGAAAAATAAAGTTTCAGTAAAAATGAAGTTAAAGCCGGTAATTGGGCTGTTCCCTTTTATTTTTCGTGCACTTCAACATCCTAGCCCCCTGTGTTTGACCCCTACAGACATCACATTCTAAATTTCTTTTCTCTGAGTGTGTCAGGTAACTGTTATCATTCCAAAAATGTGCTCCAGTAGGATAGAAAATGGACAAAACTTTGATCCTTTAGATTAAAATGTAGCTAATATTCCACAAAAGATAATGTACAATTTACTCTAGAGTTTTCCTTGGGGTTCTAAAGCAATTTTTAAATAAAAATAAAATTAAGCCAAGTGTTTGCAAACACACAGCAAAAAACACTGAGAGGCTCAGTATCTCTTCTTTTCACCATCCCAAGTTACACCCTTATCCAGGAGCAGAGAGGTTAAGGAAACAAAGGGCTATGGAAATGCTGTTCTAGATAATTACATGGTTTCACCACTGAAATTCTTATGAAGCAGCAAATAATTGGTATTTCCTAAGTATTAAGTAATCCTATAAAGCTGAGTCATTTACCTGCTGACAAAGACAATCTTCATGAAGTTTACAAACATTCATTTATATGGAAAATCCTTTTATTCACTTTCTAAATAAGAACAAAACGAATTATGAGTGAGTTCTTCAAGATACTGAAAATATTCCATCAGCAATGCTACTACTTAAAATCTCAAAGACTCAGATAAGTAAGTTAAAAAGCAGAGGATTAAATGACTGGACTGAGAAACAAGATCTATAATGAGATGCTGGACCCACTGGGAGATTTTTGGTTGGAGCTTGTTGTATTTTTGAAGAGAGAAAGTAATTTCTTAAATATTATTCTGTTGAATATAGGGGGAAGAAAAAATGTTTTCTTACTGTCCTTTTACTCTGTTTATGAAAGGTTGCTAAGGGAATAGTTCTCGGTAAGGTCAAGCAGCAGAAACCCTGCTGTGTTTTAATGTGGTCAAACACCACTTGAAATTAATGCCTCTTGGTTCTTTATACCTTTAAGCACTGGTGGTTTGTACTTTCCAGTATTAGTTCTTACTGCATATCTGAATATGCAATAGGCAAAAGGGAAAAAAAAATAGACAGGCACCAACATGCCACAATAGGGTCAAAGGAACAGAACTTCACAAAAGCAGGGCTAGTACAGGCAGTATCTTTCTAATAAGACATATCTTTAAGGCTATAAAAAACACTCCAAACCCACAAACCTGAATGTAGTTTCAAGCACAGCAGTCAGGTCTCAAAATCATAATTAAATGCAAGCCATTAGGAAAAACATAAAAGAAACCTTTTCAATGTATTTCTCATTTCAGATACTTACTGCCTTAAAGTTATGTAAATGAAAGAAAACTTGGCACATTAGCATATCATTATTATCTCCCTTTGACATTATTACAGATCTACGTATGACATAAAATGAGGTTCTCAACATGTTGCATTCTATTGAACAGTCTCACTTCAATTTTCTCATGGACAAGAACTCTAATAGCCAAAGAGCCACACTAAGAATTAGCATTAGCTGGTCCCTTTCCTCAATGAAGAGTAAAATGGAAAGGATTCTCAGGATAGCACCTAGATTTCAACTTCAGAGCTGACACTTTTTTGTGTAAGATAGTCTGCATAACTTGCATGTGCCATGTGTCTGAAATGTTTCATCCCTTGGTCTGAAACGTGGCATCTTTCAACAGGTTTCTAAATCAAAAGAACCACTCAGCATTCCTGTATGTAAGAAAAATCACTGCAAGTTCTATTACATGAAAAAAAAAAACAAAAACCAAGCTGTCAAAATGCAAAATTGAACATGTAAGCTATTTTTCAAAATCATCTCAAACATATATAAATTATGGAAAAATCTTTTGCCAGAAAAGCAATAACTGTGTGAGCCATTTTCATTCTACTATACATATATTATATATGTTTGCCAAAAGAGTATACATATGCAGATGTCTGGCTTTATGTGAAAGTGTACTGCTAGAATGAATATATAACATTCTATATATCTACATATATATATTCTATATATCATTCACTCAATGATACACTCACACAGCCATGATTCCAACAATGCATTTTAAGTAAATTTTTTCTGAGGGGCAAATTGAAAAAATACCTCTAAGCATGAGATGACAGAGACAAATAAAGACACAACAGGAATTCCCCTCAGAGGGAACTTACTATGAATGAAAGCATGAAAAACTTCTTGATCTTTGCCTAAAAAATGAACATGGGTCTGACTAGGTTCCTCTGAAGTGGCAAGAAGTTAAATCTGAAGTAACTATCTCAGCCACACTCTTAGGGTGCTGTAGTCTTTAGGCAGGCACTATTGCCATTCTATACCTAGACTTTGAGGCTTTGTTTAGTTTTCCTTCCAGTAAATGACTACTGCAAGCCATAAACAGTTTTAATAAACATGATGGTATCCCCTCTGTTTAAAGAATGTGTAGTTTTAGCTGCCTTCACAGTATGGCTCAACCATAGCATGATAAATCACATCAAAATATTAAATTCATCTTATTCTGCATGAAGACATAAATTAAAATGTAATATTAGATAGTCAATCCTCTAATCATCTGTAGCTGAAAGATTCTGAACAGAGAAAAGCTCAAGGCATATTCTCTGCTGGACACATTACAGTAAATCTAGCAATTAAATTATTTGTATGGAATATATGGGCATACATATATACGTGCATATATACAGATTGTACTTCACAATTAAGGATAATTTTTTTTCACCATTATTTTAACTAAATCAGGCTGAGGCGGTTTTGTATACTCATTTCACATTTACAGATCCTCCTCCACAGTAACGACTGAGAAAAGGTGCCACAGACAAACAAAGCACTCAGAAAAATATCTTCTTCAAGAAAAGAAAAATGAAATAAAAAGAGAAACAGAAATATTTCATCTTGAAACATATTTGCTAATATTTTTATCAATACTGCTTATTTCTGACCGTTTGGGATAATTTCTAGCATGCTGGCTAATGATGTAGCACATCTTCAATGATGAAATCCTAGAAAAAGAAACCCAACTGCAGCTACTTGATAAATGGGCAGGATCAGCAGCAGGACTGGTGGGAAAGACCATTGGGTACTCAAAAAAAATTGTAGCCTACCCTGCAGCTACTCTTGCACACAATACCGTTAAAACAGATGGGTGACCCAAACCCAACATAGAAAGAATGGT
>JBCJKH010011465.1:0-16744 GCA_039877255.1 Loriculus beryllinus | reverse complement strand
TGGAGCAACCTGGTCTAGTGGAAGTTGTCCCTTCCCATAGCAGTGGAGTTGGAAATAGGTGATCTCTAAGATCCCCTCCAACACAAGCTTTTCTGTGATTTTATCATGATCCTATAATTACTCATTGTTAAAATATGCTACTACACTAAAAAGAGCTCTACAAAGGGCCACAATGATGTGGAATAATGGCAATATAAGAGAATTATACAGAGTAAAAAAATTAAAAGTGGGCTATTAAAAATACAGGTACATTGCAAGAACAAGTTTAGATGAAAACCCATAGAAAAGAGAGGACTAATATGAGGACAGGAAGTCAGAGCAGCTTAGGAAAGGAGACCAACTGAAGTCATGCCACAAGACTGGCAGTTGACACTGTGTCAGCATTAAATACCACTTTCTAGCACAAACAAAAAAGGGCATCTGTTGAGTTTTGATCTGTTCATTCCCATTAGCAGGACACTTTTCATGTCACTGTTTCTTTCCATAATGACAAAAGCCTTCTGCTTAACAAACAATATGAATCAACACCATGGACAGAGCCACCTTCCTACCTCATGCCAGACCCAGCTGGAATTGAAGTTCGTTTCACTTTGAGCACATTTCAGTACCAACACTGACACCCTCCTCCCAGCACTGTTTCCAGCCATTCCCAGAGTCCAACAGCTTCCTCCTGCCAGCTGTAATTTTCAGATCAGCCACCACCAACCACAAGCAAAATCCTCCCAGCAGCTGACAGCAGATTTCATTCCCTTCTGACAGCTGGTTAATATCAGAGTAGCTGTTTATTCAAAAATAGCACATATCCCATTGATGACAACATGATACTGTTGGCACAGGGGACGGCTCATGGCTGTCCTTCAAAGTTGATGACCACTGTCCACTCGCACAAACTTTACTCCTCCACACAGCTTGAATGCTGTCACTGACAGTGCTGTTGCATCATGCATATTTGGGATAGTTGAGCATCTCTTCCCCAGCCACTCGCCCTGTAGCAATGGCAGGGTCTATTTTATTTATTTCCTGGCTCAAGTCTTTCCATTTCTTACATTTGGCTGTATTCCACGCACTGCTGAAGAGCCAAATAGCCAAGGGCAGAGGGCTGCTATTTCACCTTTGATAGATGGGAACTGAAGTTACTCTTGGCAGCTAACTTGAAGCTTGTATAAAGAAAAAAATGGGGCTCAGTCACAAAAGGGCCATGTTTTGCAGATTCTGCTAACAGGTTTAGGATTACCTGAGGTTGACTTTAAATCAACGCAGGGAACATACTGTTTTCAGGATTAGTTTGCTGAAGTGCATTTAGAAATGCCATCGTAAGAGCAGCTACAGGCTCTATGGACAAACAAAAAACCCAAGCAAACACAAAATCAAACCCTCATTTGATCTTTTAAATAGCATCTCAGGTTTGCACTTAGGAAATACAGAACGGCACAAAATACAGGCAGTCTGATGTGAGAAGAGAGCCTGATGAAGTCAGATGTTTAATTTTTCTGAGCTTTCTTAATTACAAGAGTTCTAGTCCCTAAAACTGTTGAGTCTTTCTCTGTCTTTACTATATATTTTAGAATCAAAGCAAGTGTTATGGTACATGTATAATATTTATGAATAGCAACGAGAAGTTTTGTAGTACACATGATATGGGAAATAGATTATAATGTCATTTAGTTTTATATGCTGTCTTTCTATCGGGAGAGCTCAAAGATAACTCTCAAGCAAACAGCATCATATTTTGATTTACACAGATAAGAAACTACAGCAGAATTGCTTTGTGGAGGATCCCCTATCTAGCTCTTAGTAGAGCCATGAACAGAATGGATGACTGTAGGATTGAGTCTACTGCTTTAACCATTAACCACTGTTGCCTCTCATGCACATACTGGCTATGAAAACTGTATGCCAGCCTATGTCAAACCTGATTTGGCTCCTAGCTGATGGAAGTGAATGCAGTTCCCCAAAACCCAACAGAGCTAGACTTGACAGCTGAAGATTGGATCAGCTATATCTCATATTCATGTATTCCTGCAATATACTACATCTATTCTAAATGTTTCTTAATCTTTTATTATTTCTACATTAAACACTGCAGAATTTGCTAGCTTTATATAATTTAGACTTCTGAGAACACCATAACATTTCATTTTAATATATCTTTCTAATGGATAAGTATGTAGACACATACCTAATCAGTTAGCCTTACTTTCAGGGGCAATTTCTGAATAATTAAACTGTGATAAAAATGAGCCCTGCAACACTAAGCACACAGATGGCTCTGGCATGATCTAGAGTTAATGACAAATGAATTCAGCCGAATCCATGGGAGCCTGTTTTCATGTTAACAGTCAGCAGGAATTAAATCCCTTTGGAATCTGGGGGTGTTTGAGACTGGAACTTTTCAGTCTTGAAGCACAAAGAGGGGAAAACTAGAATACTCAAGTGACTTGGAAGTTAAGGTCTTCAGACATGTATCTTTGATGGTCTTTCTTTCACGAGCTTTAAGTCTAAAACTGATGTGTGGAGGTAGCAGATCCTGAAATGAGTTTTAGGAAGTTGGGTCAGCAGGTGTGTGGGGGAAATAACTGCTTATGTTTGTAATTTCCTACATTCTTTTGCCTTAAGCAAATGGGCATGCAGTTCCCATTATCATTGCATATGGTAAGTAATGCACTATTGAATGCCACTATTGTGAAATAGTGGACTTTCTCCTCATTGCTGTGATTTCAGGAGGAAAACCACAAAATTAATTTCATTCTTCATTTCCAGCTCTGGATGAGGATAACTAACTTCTCTGAGTGATGGAGCCAGCAAGCCACGTACCACATGTGCAGATAAAGCCCCTGAGTTACAGAGCAGTCCTAGATGGCAGGAAGGCACAAAAATCCACTCTAGCTAATGAAAGTACACCATGATTTGCTGGCCTTTATCATCCTGATTTCTCTTCAGGCTGGTGCTCATCATTCAACAGACTCTGTGTTTAGTCAATGCACTTTGTAGCAAGTGGCTGGAGAAAGCCTGTGCCTGCTAATTTACTCCTACAAGAGTTCAGCAGCTATTATTTCCAGCTGGAAAAATCTGAACTGTTTCCAAACATTTTCCTTCCTGAAATACCAGAACTGATATAAAGAGCTTTCTTTGTCTGGCAAGCTTTGCTTTCTCAAATATAGCTGTCTCCCTTCTGCAGGTCTTCCCTCCCTCTCTCACATATAATCTTCTCTTTTGCAACAGGTCAAGAAAGCTTCACCCAGGAAGCAGCGGCAAAGCAGGCTGTATGAACAACTGAGAGCTGCAGTTAAAAAACAAGTGGTTCAGGCATGCAGAGTATAAATTACAACAGTGACACAGTCAGATAAGTAATCAGAGTAATAATAATAAGTAAATAAATTCCCTTTCTCCTCCAGATGTTTTACAAGTGACCTTGAATCGTAACTCGAGGCAATTTCTCTCTATCTGCTAGTCTCCTTTGGTCTCTGATGCAGATATCATTCCCAGGTTCTCTGGATATATCAGACTTTTAGCAGCTGTCACAGGACAGCGGCAGGATTTTCCTTTTGGCTGAACACACAGGCTAGTTAGACACTACACATCCAGAAAGAGTTTAAGGAGGAACTGGACCTTTTGAGATGTAGGTAGATTTTAATTCCACCTTTGTGCCTGCATCTTAGACTATTGGCTAAGATTTGACAGGTATACTGACAGCAAAACCATGGTCAGGTAAAATACTGTCTGCTATGGGAAAGCTGTGGCAATTTATTATTCCTCTCCATGTGTCACTTTTGAGGACACATCTGCAATACTGTGTCCGATTCAGGGCCTCCTATAAAAGTGAGATGTTGACAAACTTTAGTCAGGCCAGTGGAGGGCCATGAAGGTTGTTGGGATCTACCAAACTAGAAAACACGATGCATGAGGGGATCCTGAAAGGGCTTGTTCAGCCTGGAGAAGACTAAGGACATTCTAACTGGTTTCTTTCAACCATTAAGTTGGAGACAATAGAGATGAAGAGCCAAGGCTGCTGAAGAGTGCACAGTAGAAAGACAAGAAACAGCAGTTACAAGATGAAGCAAGGAAAATTCCCATCTGAAAAATTAAAACTGATTTTGCCATGACAGTGCTGAATCGTGGGAATGGAGGGTTTTAGAGGCTGCGCAATCTCACAGAATCACAGAATTGCTGAGGTTGGCAGTGACTTCTAAAGATCTCTAGTCCGACTGCCTTGCTTAAGGAGAGTCAGTGACAGCAGGTTGCCAGGACCGTGTCCAGCTGGGTTTTGAATACTTCCACAACCTCATGTAGCAACCTATTGCAATGTTCAACAACACTGTTGAACAATTTTCATCAACCTCATTTAATGTTCAATCTCACAGTAAAACCCATTTTTCTTATGTTCAGATGGAATTTCATGTGTTTGTGTTCTTTGCTTCTTACCCTGTCAGTGGCCACCACTGAGAAGAACCTGGCTTTGTCTTCTATGCACCTTGCCATCAGTTACTTAAGAAGCACCCCTGTGCCTTCTCTAGACTAAACATTCCCAGCTCTCTCAGCCTTTTCTCATATGTCAGATGCTATAATGCTTTTAACAACCTGTGTCACTCGTTGGACTCACTGCACTCTTCAGCAACTTCCCCATCATCATCACCCAGACTCTTAACTTCGCTTTCTATTTTTTGTATCAGCTTAAGTTCATGAACTCTGACTTTACATATGCTTTCAGCTGTAAGTGCGCAGTATTACTTTTTAAAACTAGAAATGGATGAGAAACATGGGGAAAGTAAAATAATGCACAATAGATATCTGAGGTCCTATATCTGACACAAATGTTACATTGTGAAAAATCACCTGGAGGTGTACATGGGCTTACATTTGTGCACATAATTAGGATAACTTTGAGTGAACATCTGGATATGGACTCAAGATGACCCAAAAATACTGACAACCATGGTTATGACATGGAAATGTACTTGAATACTTAGAAGAAGGTTTGTTCCTTCCTGCCAGGGAAGCGTAAGCCAGGAGGATGACAAATCTCCAAAGTATAAGTAAGCTGTGCTGTTCTGGGCAGATGTCTATCAGTTCTATTCCATCCAAAATAAAAAAAAAAACGTTTTGGAGATATTGCTAAAAATCACCAGCCAGCCATAAGCACTGTACAGTGAGATTGCTGTTAAAGACTGTGACAAGTCTTAACCATGAGGAAACTTAACATCTGGTTTCTAGTCAAAAGCTGCTAATTTTGTACCTGCAGCTGGCTGCTCTTGGAAGAGTGGCCCCAGTAGCCCACATCTTTCTCATCATGTGCTTCAGTACTAGTGTAGTTCCCTAGGAATACTGACAGAACCAATCTGGCTTGGCTTTTTAATTGTTTCCCTTCTGTTGTTTTGTTTTGTTGGATGTTTTCGGTTTGTTTTGTGTGTGAGTGTGTGTATGTGTGGTGAGGGGCAGGTGTTTTTTGGTTTTGTTTGTTTGTTTTTCTGGTAGGGAGTTAATTCTCTTTCTGAGTAATTTTGAAATAGAGAGGAGAAATTATATTGGACCCACATGTTAATGTTAGAGCAATGAATGTGTTCATTCCCACAGAATAAGCAATTAAAATTTTCTTTTTTATTAGTATCTTCTTGGGAGAGCATAGGAATGAAATTCAAAGAAGCATTGTATCAACAAGTATTCTTGCTACTAAGAGAAAAATACATGCATCTATTGAAGACATATCACAGTCTCTAGGTATTTAGCAGGTATTTAACCTTCCTTGTCAAGATGACGTTATCTGGAATTTGCATTACTTTTTCTGTGCCTGCCTAGTACAGTTCTTAGTAAAAGTACTCATTTATCAGCACCAAGAGTACAGAGGTAACATTAGCCCATCACAAAGTGCTTCAACACGTGTTGTTAGAGCTACTTTGAAATTTCTGTACAGTAAGTAGCACATTTTCCCCAAGACTCAAAGATTCCCTATTTCTATGCTCATTCAACAGAAAATTGAAGGTTTTTCACCCAAGCAACTGGTCCCCCAAGTTACATAGCTTGACAAAACCTTTTACAAAGCAAAAAAAATGGTGACAACTAAAACAGTTAAGAAAAATGTCTGAAAAAGGAAACACTTCTGGTACTGCCACAGTCTGAAGGTCCTTTTCAAACTGCTCTGCAAAATCAAACTTCCAGGGAAGGCTGTGGTGATTCCTCGTTATATCATTTATTTCTGTTAATTATATCAGCATCAGGGGTCTTAGTGAGATGAGGCTTCGATATGCTAGCTGGTATAGCACCCTTTGAACAAGAGTCTGGTGCTAAAAGCTTATAAACTAAGTAGAAAAGAGTCAAGGGGAAAGAGAAAAGGAAAGCTATTCTTGTTTTATACTTGGAGACTTGAGGGGCAAAATGATAAAAAGGCTTCCACAAAGGGTTGCAAAAAAATCTATCTTCAAGCTGAGAGCAGAGTCCACATGTCTTTGGTCTCTTTGGAGCACAGCTGCAGGCTATTTGCCTTGATACCAATCTGATAAAGCTTTTCAGAGTATTTTTGCTCGAGTCAGACAGAAAATTCCCTTTCTTATCTCCACACTACAGCCTGAAGCCTCCATACAATATATGGAAGTGTCTGACAACATAGCTTGAGCCACAACACACAGACTGCCCACCACCACAGTCATGGCAGCATTACTACATCAGCCCTACTTACACACCGGCTGCGGGCTCATTTAAAAGACTTCTGCAGAAAGGAATGTGTACCCACCCACTGAGTGACCATCCAGGAGGACTGGAATAGCAAAGCAAAGGTTTTTAACGGATGTGGTGTTAATCCTGCCAGCAAATGTGAACTTCAATAGAGTTAGTACTGGTAATTTTGTCTCCTTTCTATAGTCACTGTTTTCAGGACAGCCTGAAATTTGATATTCAAATTTGATCATAAATTGCTGACTGATCTTTGCAAGAATTACTGATTTTTTTTCCCTTGTTCTTTTCTTTTAATATGACCTGGGATTTATCACATTTCACAGTTGTAAAATTTTACTGAAATTTGAGTTATATTTCCACAGAACCATATTAGAAATTGGATTCTTCTCTCCCTTATAAAAATGTTTTAAGCAACTATACTTAGGGCCTCTTACAGGAGAATATCTGATTTGTCCCTTCATGCAAATCCAGTCGTTCATTTTCCACACCTACACTTCCTACATCTACTTGAAAGTTATAAACTAGCCCTACAGAAGGTCTATATGGTATCAAGAAGACTGTGCTTGACCAAACATCAACATCTTCTTGACAAGATCCCAACATAAACATAATTAAAGTGTCCTTCTTGTTTTAAACTAACACTACAAGTAGTTCATATGTATTGTAACCCTCTCTACTCACATTAACTCAAGATGCAAAATATGGAGGAAACGTATTTCATAAACAGAAATGTCACGCTTGGGAAGGAAACAATTTACTGCTGGCAGCTAAAGAGAGTAATTTCTTAATGAAAATGTCATTAAGTCTCCTCTACTAATGCTACCATAACTGAATCCTGAGGATGTGCTTTGCTTTACAAGAGAGTCATGCCTTTGGTAACAGACAGGTAAGCTCTGGGCTTTTGAAAACTTGCAGGATATTTTAAGAATCATGCCTTATTTTTGATCTGTAAATCCCTCCCTTACAGAAGTAAATTAGGAATAACCCCATTAGAGTCAATGGGGTCAAACCAGTGACAAAGGGACAAAGTAAGACAAGAGCAGAAACAGTCATTGTTATATATATCACAAAACTCTTGTGAGCCTGTTTCCGGCCTGGAGTAGGCATAGGACATAATAGAAAGCATTTCCCTCAAAGCTTACATTTCAAATGGGGGACGTGACAAAAGGATGGATGATAAAATGGAAAATCAGAGAAAGAACAGACCAGACTAACACAATATGACATCAGACACTTAAATAGGAACATCACCTTCTTTCCTTCTAAGCAACATAGAGATGCTGGCATCTCCTGAGTTCTATTGTATCCTTCTGTTAACCACACAGACCCAGCTTAGGTCCCTAGCTTAGGTGCCTATGTCAACTATCATAGAGTCAGGCCAAATAACTTCCCCATATGTGTAAAAAGAAGTCTCTAGCAGGATGACAGGAACCTCAGGCCAGTGGACTGAAAACTATCTGAACTGCCAAACTCAAATGCTTGTGAACAGTGGCATGAAGTTCACCTATTGGCCAGTCACTAGTGCTATAACCCAAGAGACTGATACTGGAGTCCATACTGTTTCATCTACTCATTACGGACTTGCCTGTTGAGACAGTGTGCACCTTCAGCAGATCCACAGACAATACAGAACTGGGAGGAGCAACTGATACACCAGGTGGTTGGTTGTGCTGCCATGCAAAGGGCCCTCCACAGGCTGCAGAAAAGGTCAGTGAGGAATCATGAACTTCAGCCAAGGCAAATGCAAAGTCCTGCACATGGGGAAGAACAGCTCCATGTACCAGGATGGGCTGGAAAATGACCAGCTAGAAAGCAACTTTGCAGAAAATGCCTTGGAGGTCCTGGAGGACATCAACCTCAACATGTACCAGTAATGTGCCTTTGCAGGAAAGAAGGCAGCCAGCATCATAGGCTGCATTAGGAGGAGCATCATCAGTAGGTCAAAGGAGGTAATCCTCCTTCATTCAGTACTGGTGAGACACATCAGGAGTTCTGTGTCTAGCTCTCAGTGTTTCCCGGTGTCTCCCCAGCTCCAACAGCTCTCCACTGACAGTCGCTCTGAGTACTTTTCATTCACTTATACCTATACTAAATCAGATTTTCACCAACACTTTTTTTCACTGAGTGTATAAGACTATGACTCAAGACACATCAAAAATCCCAGAAAACATCTTCCTTATCTACATATGCCTTTCTCCCTCTCAGAAAATGGCATCTACTGTTGTGCATAAATAGTATCAACAGAAAAACTTTACAACTAAAGAAAATTGCTACAAATGCAATGAAGCCTGATGTTTTGAAACATTAAAAATGTAATTCCAATAATTCATAAGTTCCAAGGAACAAGTTTTAGTGTTTACAACAAAACTGGTGGTTGTTATGCCTCACAAAAGAAATAATTGATAGGATGAAATGGTTTTAATCCAAGTTGTTGCTTTCAGTGGAGTGCTTGAACATTAGATGAGATCCATTGAGACAAAAAAAGTAAAATCATTGCAGAGCAATGGAAGTGTACCTAAGGGGTTATTTAGTATTAAAAAAACCCAATACTAATGACAGAATGAAAAAATTAAATTGAGAGTGAAATGATTGCTACACTACAACAGCGTCCCCACTCAGAGTCTCCCTTTCCCAATGCATGGGTTAATATACTGCTTTTTTGCACATGTGGCAGATTGGAATATGTCTATAGGGACAACAGGTCTGAACAGGGATGCTATGAACAAATGGACAGGTACAGGCTTTAAAACAACTCTCATGGGACACTAGGAGATGAACACCTACATCAGAGATCACCCACCGTCTCCAAGGGTACAGCTCAGTCTTGGCACCACATTCAGCATGTCTTAGCCATCCCAAGCACACCCTCATTGTAAGCACATCCCAAAGAAGAGCAGAACCCAGGGAGATAATTGCTCCAGCCACAAAACCATCCAGGCCCTGTACCTGCCCCATAGCCACGAGTAATAAGTGCAATATGAAGAGTGTTTATTTTGAACAGGAGGCACATAGAGGCCAGCTGAGGTGACTGATTATTCTTCCCCATTTCCCCTGCACATGGATGCATCACACTCCAGTTAGTGTGAAAAACAACAAACTTGCTCACCCTTGCACTGTCACTTGGGATGAACAGTTATATCTCTGAAGCACCCTGTGGCCTACAAAGCCTCTCAGAGACTCTGCAGTGAAGACCACTGTTGAGCTTGGGGGAAATGGAGGCACACACCACCCAAGTGACAAAACCATCCTCAGCTTGGCTGAGAGAAAAGCAGTGTGGAAGGGGGCAAACAATCCCTCTGCCAGGATGGGATGGCAAGTGGAGAAAGACCCCAACAGACTGAATTCTGATACCCTGCGCTCCTTGTAAGCTCCTTCAAAGCACTGAGGACCATCTTTCCGCATCCAGACCAAGCTTCAGGGAACGCAACAGAGCAGCATCCATTCTACTCTGCTCCAGAAAGCTGCATGTTAGCAGAAACTTCATTTAATAGGTTTTTCCTTTTGCAACTGCCTTTTCTTTTTTGTTCCCACTGAAAAGTCATAGGAAGGACAAGGGACTATACTCCACAGTATGACTTTCTCATACAGGCCTGAGAACTGCTCCACCAGGGAAACCTAAACCTGTAATTTCTAGTCCGCTGTGCTGTATCAGAGTTTGAGAGAGTGATAAATAAGTGCAAGTCTCAAGGAGACAGACTTTGTGTTTAAGTTAGTGCATCTGAGGCTGGTTTACTCTTGCCTTTATTTATTCTTTTCAATTCACTTGCTTCCACCTCTCCCAGCTCCTGTTGCAACCGCCATGCTCAGCTGTCAGCTCCACGGGGCACACAGATCCGTCTGGGCAGTTTTCACACCAAATAACAACACATCAAGAATGAGAACATGGCTTCTGAGGCAGCAACTGTTTTCTGTGTCAGGCCCTCACGGAGCTTCTCACCTGGGCAGAGATTGGAAATTCTCCATCATCCCAGTCCCAATTATTATAAGGAAGTGTCAGAGAAAGGAAGGCCAAGTCCAATAACTGAGTCAAGAAAGCAGAAAAATTAGCTGTTCTGAGTGATTCATCATCTCAGACCACTGATGTAATCCTTTCCAAATTCAATTACAGATAATTAAAAATAATTCTGTCTTCTGAGTTGATCACTTGCAGTTCCAAGTTGTAGTTAAATCCTGCTGTAAAAATGACCACACTTTAAGAAAAGTTGCCAGGTTTGCTACCGATGTAATGCCATAATATACTTGACTGGTAGTCCTCTAGCACATTGGTTGATTCTGAGTAAAGTGACTGGATTACAGTACTGAGTATCCTAATCTCTCCCACTTTGTTTCACCTGCCCCTCCCTGTTAATGTCAGGTTGCCTGGGAGAAAGCAGCATTTGAGAAAAAGTTGTTGCCCTTCACACACAGCTTTACTTGGAATTATGTTATCTCGTTTGTAAAGAAGTGATGTTCTGGTTCCTATCCATTAATTTTTTAGTTTAGCACCAGCAGAAATATGAATATATCATTATTAGCATACACTTAGTCTGAGGTCAAGTTCTAGTGACCAGCTCCAGCATTTGGTCTGGATAAAAATGCTCTGTACCGTCATCAATCTTCCTCTGACATTTGGGATGCATATGAAGCTGTTTGTTAGAATAATAATAGTAAGGAAATAGTAACGTGGAGCCATAGGCTTAATTCTGGAAAGGGTTTTAAAAGCCAAGCATCTATCTTCCTTGCAGAGCACTGAGTAGGATCATATCTCACCCAATTGTCAGAAGTTAGATATACATATTCTTCTCTCACTCACTGTAAAACAAGGGCTCAGGAAGTAGCTGCAAGAAATAAGCACCTTCCTCTGCTTACTGCCCCATGGCAATAAGTGCTTAACTCCTGGACTCTCTATTAGCCATTCTTTTATTGTGTTATCTGGATAATAAACCAACTACTTACACAGCTTTTACTGACAAGATCAACTATGGGATTTGTAGTAACAGAACAAAGTTGCTGTTTGCCTTCAAACTACCAAGGTCAACATAAGCCAGAGTGCCAGTAACAGCAAAAACATCACACACAGGAAGGACATGGTTCAGGAGATAAAACGATTTTCTGGTGTTTTTGTTCTCAACCAAAGCAAGACTTGTCAGTGACTGACCCTATTACAATATCTGAAAATGGATGTTTCACCACACAGGCTCCAGAAGAGAGGCCAGCGATTTTTTCATAGTGCATCACACCCTCTGTATTCATCAGCACACAGAAATGCATGTCAAAAATATGATTTTCCAGGGAGACTCATTGCTCTGATGCATCACCTCATGAAGAGACCAGAATATGGTAATTTGAAGAAAAACAGAGTATCTGACTAGACCTCTAATCCAAGAAAATAACACTTCACAGGGGAAGAAATTTCCTCTGGCTCTTGCAGAGAACACATTGTACATGATGCAATTATCCACATTTTTACTACCTTTTGTGCCTTAATTACTATTACAGTACGCTTCGCAAACCATCACTCAATAGCTTACAGAGTCTTTGACTACATTATTTCTTTCATTAGATTATAAGAGCGGCCAAAGAAAGCTGCAATACAGATGCTGGTTTCTGTCCAAAGACAACCCTCTAAACTCACACAGCTGACTATATGGAGAGGCCTATTTACTCATTTGAAATTAATTGCCCTTCAATTAGGCTACACTGCATCTTTATGGCACATTTCTACAGCAGTTGAGAAACTGCAAGTATTTTCGTCCCTGGGTAGATGCTGCTCTGTGCTTTATTTGCATTTTGAGGATACCTCATTCAATACTTTTCTTATATCTTCTGTTCAGGTTGTCCATCCTGCTGCAAGCAAGGCTCAGCTCTGTCAAAAGCTCTTTCACTGTCAGAGCAATCTTAGCATTCCTCTCTCACACAGGCTTTTTGGAAGCTAGTGATGAAGCTGATCTCCCACACAAGCACTGGGGGTAGCAACTGATGTGGGCTAGGTCCTCACCGCCGATTTTCACAGAACTTGTAGGAATGCTATGGATTTCATATCTCTTTTCTGCATCATGTTCCAAATCATGTAATCCTGCTAAGGATATTTGGTTATTAACAGATAGGAAACTGAAAACAAGAAAAAACAAAATATCATAGGAATTATAGACTAGACGAGAATAATTTCCATTGGAAGAGGCCTATACTGATCATTTAGTCCATCTGCCTGATCAATTCAGGGAAAAACAATCTGCAGTTACTGGCCTGTTCAAATGCTACAAGTGATTGATTATGGACTTATAATAATTGTTGTTCATCTTAAGAGTTTCCACGGGGGAACAAACCAGCTCTAATTAAAAGACATTAAAAATAACTTGTTGAGATATGAGTTTGTTAATAGAACAGTGATAAATTACATGGTGGATTTAACTGGTGGGAAAGCGCTTCACCACACTTAGTTCAGTTCTATTTATTTTCACATAGAATGTGTACACTTAAAGCATTTTAAATATACTTCTGTTAAAATGATTTAAGGAAAGAGATGCCTCAGTCTGTGACTCAGTAGTGGCATTCAGACAATGTGGAGTGACTTAAAGGCCTTAAAGTAGCGCTGAGAAAGCACATCTAAAATATAGCAGTGTATTTTGAAGGATTATAATTTTAGTAAGAGCACAGAATTTATACAAAGCAAGTCTTCTGTTTAAACATTTGCAGTTAGAATATACCAAAAGGTATTTTTGGTAGGTTTTTGTCTTTCTCTCCCCCCACATTGGTACTTCTATACTGCTAAATGTACATACACTAGGAAGCAACCACAAGCTCTCAGAAAAATTCCTGCCAAATGAGTGGGTTCTCTTCAGGAGCATTTGACTCAACTATGTGGCACTACTTGGGCCGTTAGAGAACTCCTGCTGCAGTGAAGATCTTTTCACCACTCCAGATATTAATGGTAACAAACTATGCAGCAGCAGACCAGATGTTTTTAAGATGTAAATTGGAGGACGCAGAGCTTGCTGGGGCAGCACTGGAGAACTTGGGCTGTTTCTACTGATCACGGAAATTGAATTTTGACTTCCATAAGTGGCCTAGGAATTAACTAACATAGTAAATCACAGGCCCCAGAAAGCAGTGAGCTAAGTTAGTTGACAGTGTAGACATGTCCTGTATTAGTACATCAGACTCTGGAGTGATCCATTTTTGAAACCAGTAAGTTTGCTCAGGGACTGAGTACCCTGTTGTCATTGGAAGGATCCTTGGTTTCTGCAAGATGTAGAATACCTGGTTTCTGCAAATCAATCTTCTCAGGGTATAGCTGGGCATCTAGGATCTGCCATCTTGTCATTCATGTTTTTCATATTTAATGTGAATTTTTCAGTTCATTCTGTTCTGAGACTGATACCCCAAAAATATTCATGAGAAAGTATGCAGTTGCAATAATGAAATAATGTGGGTAAATAAACTTTTACATGTTTGGGAAGGATTGTTTCTGTGCTTGATTTCTATTGCCATAGCAATTTGCAGCGGGATGGTTGGTAGTGAAAAAACACTGGTTCAGAAGAGGAACTGCAACAGTAAGCAGTATTAAAAAAGCAGCAATGTCAGTATCCTCATGTCTAGACATAACAGCACCTTGTATCGGAGCAATATCATGAAGACATATGAGTTAGTAAATCAGAATTGTTAAATCAAAGCTGTTAATTTCTGCTTGTCTCCTCGCTTCTCCTCACAAAGAGGGGATTCTGCCAATGTTCTTCAGCTGTCCTCATCTTCCAGAGCCAGGACTGAACAGAGCTCAGGCTCTCTTGCTTTCACAGTCTTTTGAAAATTGCAGGAGTTGTTAGACTTGTCATTTGGCAGCAACAGACAAAGAAAGACCAGTATTAAAGAGCCGCGGTAGTACAAAAATCCCTAACTGACATACAATTCTCTGTACAGGAGGCTGTCACTTTGAATTCACTGGTAAACACTAAAAATATGATACAGATACTGAAGACCTCTGAGAGACCTCTGTATTTCTGAGAGTTTTGTCACTAAGTGCTATTAATCACTATAACATAGAAGCAATCTCTTTTTTGAGTAAGGCAAAAGACTCTTTACTCTTTACTCTTACTTCTGCACCAAGCTTACATTCTTCCTCTAATCCACAGTGAAATACCCTGTTTGTTTACTTGTTTGTTTGGTCCAACCAGAGTTTTCTAAGTAAACTAAAATGGGGCCCAAGAAGGAGCAATTTCATTAAATTTCACTTCTCTTAAGGTAGACAGTAAGCTGCAGCTGCTCAGTTGGTACAGTGAATCTGGCTAGTGGGTCCCAGCTATTATTCTAGACTGCCATTATCAGCTTATGAAGAGACAGGCACCTCCAGGAGGTGACATTTCATCTATTTGAGATACGCCTCTGAAACAGATGGCACAAATAGCTTACTACTACATGCACTACAACAGCAATCTACTGCAGCCACTCAGAAGTTCTGCACCTAGTTCAAAGTCAGATGATGCCTCTTACCAGAAGAAATCCATCCAGCTCCTTATCTCACGTATTGTGGTATAGTAAATCCATTGGATTCACTCTGCAGAGAAACTCCAGCACTTGCACAATTATTACATGATCTTTCCCTCAGGGTAGAAGCTCTTTAGTATGAAAGCCTGCTTATTTTGAAGACAGGCTGCATTTGGTAAAGATTCAGTGGACATTCAGAAGAGCCCAGCAATTCTCCCAGCATCTCAGTTCTCCAAAGAGCATGAAAAAGTGCTTGAAGTCATTAAATACAATAAAACTATAATAACAGTGACTCATAGGTAAAACAACCTGGGTCCATAATCCATTTCAATGTGTTGAAAGTAGTACTAAAGAAATGTAGCTGAGTTCTGTTCTGGCTTGGTACCATTGCAAGGGGACAAAACGCTACATAGAAGAAGTAACTAGGACTTCTCACTTGCATATCCAGTTTCCCAGGAAGGGACATATAGGCCCAAAACCTGCTGCTTGATTTACAACTGCCATTATAACATTGTACAGTTGGGGGGAGAGTCAGAAAAATGTTTGAGACAAATTTCCTACAATTTTGTATTCTTTTCCCCCATTCCAGGCACTTCTTCTACAGTACCCAGGCACTTTAATAGTTGAAACGTGCTGCTAGTCAACATGAGAGAGGAGAAGTGCCTTTTACTTGCTACAGTAGATCAAATTCATCTCAGGGTTGATGCTGCTGGGACAAGCAGAGCTGTTTTGAATGACTGGAAGTGGAGAAAAAAAGAAAAGAAAAAAAGACTGATTTAAATTGAACTCAGCTTGACGACTGGCATGAAGGATTCACCAAGGCCTTTAAATCATTCCTCTGGATCCCCTTACTTGTGCATCCCCATCAGTTTTCTGCTTCCCCCATTTCCTTCTCTGTGTATCAAAGGGTCTCATGTTTCATGCATCTCTAGTTTCTATGTGCTGCTTCCCAGGAGCTGCCTTGGCCAGACACTAAACTAGCTTTCCCAGTAACAAGCTGGACCTTCAATAGTGTATTTCTCAGCTGTTATTCAAACACATTCCTCAAGACTTTCCTTTTCAAGGCATGATTTAGATCAAGTATTCTTTGTTTTCAGTAGTTCTGTATCATAAAATTAGGCAATTACACTTGTAAATCTGTCAGGGCTGTAAGTAATTATCTAATTTAGAGCACTTAAAATAAAAGGCAGGAAAATTCCACTCCCTCATGTATGTTGCTTAGAGGAATTAGCCTGGGGGATATGGGCATGCTGATGAAGCTTATTCTGTTGGATGAGTATGGTCAGCAAACAAAAATGTCCATGAATATGTGGTCATCTTAAAATGAGTTTTCCTATGGCTGTGTTCATCCTCCTTTTCTGCTCCAATTGCACCAAATAGAAAAGATTATTACAAGGAAATAAAATTTCTACCTTCAGCTATCTAGTGGAAGGTTATAGAGAACACAAAGCCAGACTATCCTCAGAGATGCACACTGAAAGGACGAGCCAACAGACACAAACTGCTGCAAGGGAAATTTTAGGAGGACATGGAGGAATAGCTTTTTCCAGTGTAAGACTGGTACAACACTGGAACAAGTGCCTGAAGTGTTTGTGGAATCTCTGTCTTAGAGGATTTT